>JADKLZ010025333.1:0-28864 GCA_021533235.1 Biomphalaria straminea | reverse complement strand
AATTGTTATTTTTATTGAAATAATATTGCTTCAGGTGTATATATTTTCATGATCTATTTTTTAAGCTTGTCATGCGTTGTGTTCCTCTATATGTTAGAGTTTTGAATGTATGAATTCTCTGTTAGCCTTTCAAAAATTTGTCAAACCATATCCATGTATATATTTAAACTTTCTAATGACTTATCTTGTGCAATAGTTTGTTGGTTTTCAAAGATTATAAAAATAATTCCATTCAATTAAAATAAATCCAAAGAATGCTTCAGAAATTGGACCAAAAGAAAATATGATCCAGAAACTTTTGTAAGTCAATATGTATGTATAAACCGTGAAGTGGTCTAAGAAATTGATTGAAATGCTTGGAAAAGAAAATACTTATCTAATAAATAATTAAACATGATAAAGATGGTTCAACTGACCTGGTCCAGATGACTGTTGGTGCAGGCTGGCCTTGGGTAACTCTGCACTGGAACATGGCACTCTCACCTTGCCTTTTGATCATGCTGACAGATGGGTACAGCGTGACAAGAGGAGGCTCACGTCCTGATGCAAACAACAAGATAGATAGAAACTTCATTACAGATCAAGTTGATAATAAGCATAGAGCAATGAACTTTATCTTGAGTTTTAAGTTTTTGACATGTCACCCTTATTTAAGTCCTTTCAGTTTTGAATGGTATCTTATTATTATCCTAAAGAAAATGAAGTCATTAGTTATTTATGATAATCTCTTCATTGAAGATTTGATGATAAGTGTCATGAATAAAAATTTCTGTTGGACGATTATGTTATTGTTGAATAAATCTTTTCTATGTAAACATTTATTTGCATATCTTTTTTTTGTTATGACCAGTGTGACATTGTTTTGTCTACAAACATGAAACAAGCAAACTAAAATACTTCTACTTAAAAACAAAGCTTATCTAAATGGGGGATAACTACACCCTTAATATCCATCAATAATATAGCCTACAAGGTATTTTTCTTATCTGATATCAAACAAAACAATTACCAATAATCAATTGACTTTAAAAAAAAAATTCATGTTTTGTTAGGTACACTAAATAACTGTTTCAAAATTTCAGCTTGATCGGAGAATGCGTGAGGGAGAAATAGCATTAGCAATTATTTAAGGGGACTAAACCCAACAAATTTAGCCATATCTGTGAATACTGAAATATTAGTTTCCCTTGTTGGTATCAAACAAAATAATGAATTACCCTGAGTACGGTAATTAATTGACTGATTGATTACTCTTTTATTGATTCATCTTTTGTCTATGCCAATGAATAATTGTGCAAATTATCAACAACTAGATAAGAGAATGGGTGTGGGAGAAATAAAATGTGCACACTTTTACCATAAAAAAAATACACAGATAGCGTGAGTTGGTATAAGTTTTGTAAAAAAATATTTCCTGAATGATAATACAACTTGTCATAGATTAAAATGTGGCTGAACATACCATCCAATTTTACATTGAAAAAAAACAACAGGATAAGTGTGCAGTAGTTCAGACAAATGTGAACAATTCTTATTGTAGTAGAATGAAACTAAAGTTGAGTTTGGTGACAAGGTCTATGTCTATTTGTTCATTTCACAATTCCAGCAGGATGCGGAGTTAGTGGTGAGAAAATTATTGCTAGTTAAATGTATTCAGAGCTGTTATAATTTATTTTTATTATAACATTATCCTTACAAAAATATAAAAGTAAAGCTACCTCTTCAGACCAAACAATCTCTATGACCGGTGGTTAACGAGGGTGTCATGTGTCCAGCACAACAATTGATCATGTTTACTTTTCCCAATTTTTTAAAATTTTAAATATTATTTAAAAGGGTTTCTAACTGTTTTTGATACAAAAAAATAAATATAACTTTCCAAGGACTTTTTCAGCACAGAATTATTTGTTTTTGACTAGCTAGACGACCAATAGCTTGGTGGAAAAAAGCTTACGTTCAATATTAACAACAACAGTGGATACTGAGACACCAGCCTCATTGGTGGCAGTGCAGATATAGCGATCACGATCTTCTGGTGTAGCCTGGAGAATTCTTAAGACATCACCTCTCACCTGGGGAGAAATGATGTATATATTCTCCTGGATCTTGCTAGGTGTCAAATAACAGGCTTAAGAATGACTTCCTTGGATTTTTCTTTGATTTATTGGAATAAATAAATGTTATAAAATAAATATTTTTATAGACTGAGATATTTTGTGTTGTCTAAGAAAGAAAAAAACAAATTTACATTCCTTCATAGTGTCATGAGTAAAAATAGTTCCCCTTTCAGACCTTGCGATCAATAGGGCAGATGATATAAAGGTCATCTGTTTCTGTGATCTACTGTTAACGAGCAGGGTCATGTGGCTAGCACAACAACCAACCGCCTTTACTTTTCCCCAACTAATGAAGGTACTCATTTAGAGCTGGGTGGACTCAGAGGTGCCCACAGATCCCAAAATAAAAAATTAAAAGTCTACACCAGGATTCGAACCTGTGACCGCCGATTCGGAAGCCACCGTGTCTTCTGTGAGTAAAAATAAGTTAGAGTTAATTGTGCTTATGAATTAACAATTAAAAATCTTTTTTTTTTCTTTGTTATCTTTCCTAGGTAGAAACATTAATTGAGATCCTATATCTTCAACATATCAATTTTTGGGGGTGTTCAGACTATTTTATGAAATCTTATTATAAAATGTATGCTGTGTTGATATAGATACTAAAAACTTAAAGGAAAAGTACTAAGTCAAAGTTGCCTGCATTGTAAAGACAAACTTAACAGTGTCTATGAACAGAAATGATACCTGGTGGTTGCTGGATAGTTGACCTCTTGACCTAGTCCATACAATGGTAGGCGCTGGCTCACCAGTAACAATACATCGCAGTATTCCTGTTGTTCCTGAGCCAATAGTTAATCCCTCAGCTGGCTCTATTCTGGATGTGGGTTTTTCAGCTGATGTAAAAAAAAAAAAGTGAAAAATAAAATGGTTAATGAAATACATGGCGTTTTCAAGAAGTCAAGAATATAAAGCAGGGGCATAGCTAGGATTTTTTCCATCGTTTGGGGGCACGGGGAGCTTGACCTCTTTGGGGGCCCCTGCATTCTGCATAATATATAATTTTTAATGCAAAAAACACTCATTTGGGGGCCACCCCAAATTCTCCTCCCCTCACCCTATATAAAGTAACCACTTTAAAAGTATCTTTAAAAAAAAAAAAAAGAGATTCTTTTTCAGGAGTTGCCACATAACTGGTTTATTATTATTATAGCTTTTTATATAGCGCTACTTTCATGCTTATAGCATGCTCAGAGCGCTTTGGCCCAATCTCATTTGTGGACCAGTGGGGGGAGGAGGCTCGAGCAGCCTTTCATCAGCTGGGGATCTAGGGAAATAAGCACCACCACCAAGATTAGGCTCTTTAACACCAATGTTAAGCCGATACTACTTTATGGAGCAGAGACCTGGAGAACCACCAACACCACCATCAAAAAATCCAGGTGTTCATCAATACCTGCCTGAGGAAGATTCTTATGATCCGCTGGCCAGACAAGATCTCAAATGAGGAACTGTGGCAAAGAACAAAACGGCAGCCCATTGAAGTAGATATTCTTCAGAGACGCTGGAGATGGATAGGTCACACCTTGCGCAAGACAGCATCCAACAAAAAAAGGCAAGCCCTAACCTGGAACCCTCCAAGGAAAGAGGAAGAGAGGATGGCACTGGAATACATGACGCCGCGATCTAGAAACAGATGCCAAGCAGATGGGCAAGACATGGGGACAGTTGGAGAGACTCGCCCAGAACCGAGATGCCTGAAGAAAGCTGCTTGTTGGCCTATACCCCAGTAGGGACCACAGGCAGAGATGAGATGATTAAACATTGTTCTTGATTCTTCTTAGTTTATGCTAGAAACGTGTAAACATTTAAAAAGAAGTTCTTTAGGTTTTGTGGCTATGTAAAGTCAAGGATGAGCTCTAGGTTAAGAACATCAAGATATAACATTTCTCACTAATTGTGCCAGTCACTGTAAGTCTTGATGTGGCTCTTCCAATGACAGTTCCTGTTACGCTGGTGCCTGTACAAAGGTAAGTCCCAGCAAATGAAGGTTGTATGTTGGTCAACGTCAACACACCGCCACTCTGTCTAGCTCCTGGAAGAAAAAAAATAACAACCTTATATGTCAAAAATTCATTTTATTTTTAACTGTAAACTAAACTGTGAGAATGTATTTGAGCAGAAATAAATTAAGCTTTCAGATCTAGACTTTAAGTTAACTTTATAAGCAAATAAGATTGATCAACAACTGACCAGGAGGTAGGCCACCTTCTCTTGACCATTGCAGGGTTACTCCTGTGCCATCAGTCTCACAGATCATTTGTTCACTCTGACCAATGAGTGCTGTAATGTCAGCTCTGCGGACAATCACTCGAGCAACAGTTGCTAGAAAAAATGCAAAATTAGGGTTCTAAAAAAAAGTAACAAAAAATGTATTGCTGTAAATTTAAAAAAAAAAATTCTTTACATACAAAAGCTTCTCTATGTTAGATGCTTCTTTTCTTAAAAATTACTGACATGAAAGGGGTTGCCAGAATCAGCCTGTATAACCAACAAATTATCAGAGTTATGATCACTAATTATTATGCATGACTAGATTGACACCTGTAAAAGGCATAGAATGTAACTATCTTGATTTTTTAGAATCTGTAATCTATTAGACAATGCTTTATTTTTATTAGTGCACTAATAATGCAGTTTAAGAAAACCTTTAATGAAACAATTTAAATAAAAATAAATACATTTAAATAAAATATTATTTAACAGATGCATGAAAGAAAAATTTAAGCTTCTAAGTTAATAGAAAAAAAAAGTGAAATTGCATTAAAGATTTATTCATTTATCCACAAAAATGAAAAAAAACATTTGCAAAGTGTTAATTTCTAGGGCATTGCTAGTAAAAATTCAGAGAAAAATTTATTTTTTTTAACGGCACTTCTGTACTTTATAAAAAGAGAAATTTAAAACCTAGCAGATTCTGAAAAGGAAAAGGCAAAACTTAAGCAGATGGTCTTAAAAAATACTAAGAAATATTTTCTGATTGTAGCAAGAATTTCTTCATAATATTGTGAAGCAAAGGTGAATATATAGTAGCAATGAGAGATAACTCACCTGGTAAGACCAGAATTGTGGCCCTTGTCCTTGAAGTGCCAACATAGTTTTCTGCAATGCAGTAGTAAGCTGCTCTGTCGCTGGGTGAAACAGACTCTATGATCAGCCGACCCTCTCTGTCGATTATTATATGGGGAGGTAAGGTATTTGTGTTACCTATAAATGAAAAACAATAGAAGATTGATGTTACCACATAAACAATGCATAAACAAATAAACCAACAAAAATAAAAATATTTTATTTACAAATTGAAATTTGTTTCTTTCATAAATTTCAACAATATACTCAAAGAAAATTTGAGATTGAATATCGTTGGATATAAGGTATTCAATTAAAGTATTAAATCTTGATATGTTCCCATTGATTTTAAAATGTTCCAAATAGAATGCATTGCAAATAGCTTCTGACACCCTGATCCAATACTTATCCTGCTTTTGTGACTCTGATATTAAGCCCAGTAAAATTGTTCAAGTCTTCTTTGTAATGCTAATGCCTCAGAACAGAAAACTAGGCTTACCTTTAGTCCATTTAATTGTTGGTCTTGGACTTCCAGTTACAATACAAGCTAACTCAACTCTCTGGCCTTCTTGGACTCTTATACTTGGAGGCTCAATTCTGACAGTTGGGGATTCTGGGATCTCTGAAAAACAAATAACAACAAAGGTTTAAAACATTTCTGGACTGTTTATATCAATGTCAAATACAAAATGACATTTCATGTCAAATACAAAGGAGATGAGCAAATATGCCTACCACCAAACATGATTTCAGCATTGGCACTGTCTATACTGCCCCTCTGTGAGCCTGTGCAGGTGTAGCGTCCGAGGTCATTCTGGTCTAGGTCTGGAATATACAGAACTCCATTTTGTTCAACAGCCTTGGAAGGTAGCTGACCGCCATCTTTCCTCCAGGTCAAGACATAATTAGCCTAAAAAAAATAATTATACCAAACTTTTAATGCACCACAAAAAAAAAAGGTTTTGTAAAAATTTCAGGTAAAAAATTCTTTAAAACAATAATGAGGCTTGATTACCTTAGTTGTGAAAAAAAAATATTAATAAACATGATGTTATTGTATAATAGTAGTAGGGCGTAATCATCTTCTTTTATGAAGTAATGTCTGTATTATATAAGAAGATAACATAGTACTAGGGTAAAATAATTGACTAGAGAAGAAAAAAAATAAAATTTATTTGAAAATAGATAAGCTCCAATGATGACTCTAACCAACTATCTCAGCACCAGACCTATTTCTTAGCAGTGACCAGGCACTAGGCTAACATCTAACATTATCACCCATGCACCTAAAAAAAAAGGATATAGTAATATTTTGTTATCATGGTGAAAAAAAATCCTGTAGGCTATTAGTCCAAGTTCCCCTTTCAGACCTTGTGGTCTATAGGGCAGATGATGTAAAGTTTCTTTGGCCCATGGTAAACGAGAGTATCATGTGTCCAGCACAACCACCAACTGTCTTTACTGTTCCCCAACTAATGTCAGGTACCATTAAGAGCTGGGAGGACTTTGAGGCACCTTAAAGATACAGAAATTAAAATTCCCAGTCTTCAAACCCAGGACCCATGGGATTCAAATGCCAATCGCTTTACCACTCAGCCCCAGAGTCTCAAACAAAAGATGAAGGAGGATAAAATTAAAGCTGGAAATGAATGCTTATTGTTTAGACCCTAATTAAATATCTGAGAGAAAAATGTGTGAAACTTACAGCGCTGTTAAATTGGATAGCCTCACAGATAAACTGGGCTTGATCACCTTGCCGCTTGACCAGTCGAGTGGGCTCTTGAATCCTAACTTTTATGGGCAAATCAGGTCCTGTAATAAATACCCATAGATACTTACATAAGTAGTTTGATATCAACAAAAAAATAATAATCTTGTAGTTCATTAACTGAAGTGTAAACTGTATCCCTAAATCCTGCAATAACATTGTTTCTAACAATGTGGTGACAGAAACTGTTCAAACAGAAATACAGCCAGTCAGCATTAGCTGCTTTTATTCTTTGGGGAGGGGATTGTTTCAGAATTTATTCTGAAAAAAAAACAACTTACAATTCCAAAATAATGTTTGAAAAAAATATCTATACACATAAACTAAAAAAATAAATAAATCAGCATTAATAGATTTAAGAAAATGAAGTAGTTTATTTAACACAATAGAATAGCTTTGTAAATGAATTATAGATCTCAAGATCTCCTAAAAATATTTTGGCATTATTTCATTTTGAGCAAGTTGGTAATGCTTGGTTTGCATCTATCTCCACAAAAATAGGAATTAGTAAATATTTACCAATCTATCCCCATCACATTCTGTACCAAAACAGCTATAATAGGACTTATATTTTTACCTATCACCACAACATTCAATAACAAAAAAAGCAAAAAAGGGCTAGTAAATTTGTAATTATCCCCACCATCTTCAGTACTAATAACAGAAAAAAAAAAAAAAAAACCTAATAATACATTTTTCCTAAGAACTTAAAAAAACTTACTTTCTACAAAGAGTGTTCCTGTGTCTCGATTTGAGCCATCAGGGTTGGTCACTGAACAAACATATCGTCCAGCATCAGTGTAGTCTACATCTAAGATGGTCAGCTCATAGTTGGGGCCAGTCCCAATTGTGGCTCTGCTGGGCAATGCTTGCCCATCAAGCCTGCTCCATACCACATTAAATGGTCCTCTGCCTCGAGGTATGCACTGAAATCTGATAGTTGAGCCAAGGGGCTCCCTGACAATTTCAGGATTCACATCCACTTCAAACTCTGTTGGAAAATGCCACATATTACAATATAAAAGGCTATTTTCTTTATTAACTGCTTGTTTAAAATAAGGAAAAGATAAGATGAGATAAGATAATTTTTATTGATACAATCTAATGGAAATTCAGTTTAATTACAATTGACTATCTCAGCGAAACTACATTACAAAAACAATATTGATGAAAAATTGTAACAACATTCACATACAAACACACATGCACATTCAAAACCAGCGCTTTATGAATCTGACTTCTATGTTCTTCTCGATGACGACAGCTGACCTCGTAACACTATGACCAAAAGTGGGATAAAGGAGTTTTTAAATTTCAGTTTTAGTCCTAATGGAAAGGAGACGACCACTTCGTTCAAAAAGATCAATAACCTGATATTAAAATGAGCTTTCATCTGTAGAAATCATTCATTGACTGCACAAGGGTTGTTATAATAGAGAGCAAGCTCAACCTTAAATGGACAAACTACAGAGAAGAGGAGTTAATGTAGATAAATATAACATTAGTATTAATACCTAGTTAAAACACCATTAC
Organism: Biomphalaria straminea; assembly: GCA_021533235.1. NCBI lineage: Eukaryota > Metazoa > Mollusca > Gastropoda > Planorbidae > Biomphalaria > Biomphalaria straminea. The sequence continues at coordinate 20,377 of JADKLZ010025333.1, read as the reverse complement.
AGAGTTATCAATACCTGGTTAAAACATAGAAGAGAAACTTGAATTAATGAAGTCAGACAAATTTGAAATCAAGACATGGTACTGAAGTAAAAACATGCAGCTTCTAGCTTTGCAACATTAACAAAAATTCATCTTTAAATTTAAATGAAATAAGATGCTGAGTTTGTAAAAAAAAAAATACTGCAAGGAAATCCTTAAAAAATTAAAATGCAGAGAGAAAGATTTACCATATAGATCTTGTATTGCTAGATTACCCAAACAAGAAGGTAATATGTCAGTAGAAATATATATATGCCTTTCTGGCAAGTTGCTATACAAGGAAGCTTTACTCAGGCTGCTTCCACACAACTAGAAGAAGTTTCTTGACCAGCTGGACTTGAGGTCAATGACAGTAAAATCAAGTACATCACAATGACAAGAGACAATCAAACAGAGGGACTATATATTAAAATAAAAGACCACAAAATGTCCACATTTTCAAATATTTAGGAAATACAAGTGATTTAAAAAATGATCTACTAACAGAAATAAAGAAAAGAATAGCAGGAGGCAACAGAGCACTCATCATTTACTTAAGAGCAAAACAATATAAACAAAAAACAAGAAAATAATATACAAAAGCACAAGACCATCAGCAATGTATGCAAGTGAGACCTGGACACTAACAAAGACAACCAAAAATCTACTAAATACAATTCTTAGGAAAATCTATGGAGCTATACAAGATGAAACAGGAGGCCACACACTAACCATGAGATTGTATGAAGACTCACCGATAGTGACAGAAATAAAAAAGAACAGACTCGTCTGGCAGGTCACCTTGAAAAGAAGTCAGAGAACAGAGGAGTGAACATTAAAGGCAAAAACGGAAGGTGATCTATAGGTAGTCTCCAAATGAGATGGATTCATGATGTGAAGGCAGATCTTCAACAGGTTGGGGTTAGGGCATAGAGATGAAAGGCCCAGGAGAGATCTGAATGGAGGGATGTGTTAAAGCAGGCCAGAGCCCTTCATGGGATGGATGGATAGATACTCACGCTGAGTTCTTTGACATTTTCCACCAGGCTGTCTTGGGTTACCAGAATATCCAGGGGCACACCTAGAGTCAAAAGAAGATCATAAGATGAGAGCTATGAGGAGTGAGTGTTAAGGTAGATAAGTGATATACTAAACAACTATTGACCATTTTACTATATCAAGGAGGAAAGGTGGTTGAGTTACGAAGGGCTTGGCTTCTGAACCATAGAGGGTTGGGCATCTTGTCTTCTTATTACAGTAGGCTAGGGTTTTGAAATTTGGAACTCTAATAGGTACCTGATACTATTTGAGGGAATGCAAAAATCAGAGGGTCATTATGTTAGCATCAATAACTGTAGAAATAGATAGGTAACAAGATAAAATCTGCCCCTTGGACTATAAGGTCTTAAATAGAAAACAACTTTATCCTATAGAACAGGCCACTGCAACCTATTCGTCACAGTGGGCCCGGCGCTTTCATAGCTAATTCTAAGTGTAAATTATTAAATTAAACCATTATAACTTATGCATAACAACAAGGTTTCCATGGCCTCCTGATTTACAGGGCCTCCAGGAAATATCCTGAAAAGGTAAAATATAAGAAAAAGTTCTAGAAATCTCCAGAAATAATTCAAATATCCTGAAAAATGGACAAGATCGTCATTTTTAGGGTACAAATAAATAAAAAAAAGGATTGTCAGCTTTCATTTAACAAAATTTTAGCGCAAAGATGAAAGTATTTTCTAATTTAAAAAATCTTAATTTTGACATTACCCGGACTAGGCAATCCATTTTGCATAGGGCCCAGCAATCGCTAGGGCCGGCCCTGATATAGAATGACTATAACTGTAGAAAATAATGTAATAACTTACTGTCCACAGTCCCGTCCAGTGTAGCCAGGAGGGCACTTGTCACAAGTGATTCTATTGTCTGAGGTATCCAACACACATGTTGGTGAGAAGCTGTGGGACAGTCAAACAACTTATGTTAATTCCTAAACAAGAGTTCCTACACATAATTAATAGCTATGCCACTAGAGGTTACATTGCCTACATTTTGTTTGTTAACAGTGCTTTACAAATAAAATTATTATTATTACAAATAGAGAGATAGAAATCTTGTCCATATGAATGAAAGTTGGTAACTTAAAAAGACTCTTATACAGTATTAGGAGTTGCATAATACATAACTGCAAAAATTAATTTAAAAAGTTACAGTGGTTCCAGGAACTAGGTTTTGGGTTGAAAGGGAAAAGCTGACAGCATCTTACAAAACAATTTAAAGAAACTCAAATCACTAAGTTTTCTGTGAGGCTTATACAATAGAATGCAAAAGTTAAGGTCCACTGTAACAAAACCAATGGTGTCAAACTGAAAAGATGGTAATAAAAGCAGAATAACAACAATAAAGGAATCACTAAATGAGACTCACTTGTTGGATGGGATTGTGAGAGGGCAAGCACAAGGTCTGCAATCATTTGGTGTGCCTGATGTAGGGTCACCATAATATCCTCTAATACAACGCTCGCACCTGTCTCCCTCTGTGTTGTGTTGGCAGTTCTAGAGTTGGCGAAAAAAAGGAAAAAATAAAAAACAAATAAATATAGAGGCTTAGATACACTGTCATAGCAGCATATCTATTACAAAAGTTTAATTATTCAAGTCTAAACAAATGAAAAGACTTAGGTACACTGTCATAGCAGCATATCTATTACAAAAGTTTAATTATTCAAGTGTAAACAAATGAAAAGACTTAGGTACACTGTCATAGCAGCATATCTATTACAAAAGTTTAATTATTCAAGTCTAAACAAATGAAAAGGCTTAGGTACACAGTCATAGCAGCATATCTATTACATTATACATACAAGTCTAAAAACAATTATTCCAACATCCCCCCAAAAATTGACTAAAAAACTTAAATGCAGTGTGATTAAACATGGTCCATCCATCCCACTAGAGCTACAGTCCATGGAGGGCCCAGGCCTGCTTGGGCCCATTTTTCCATTCCCATCTATCCTTTGCTTTACATCTCCATACACAAACTTTTAGCTGTTGTAATTAAACATGTAACATCAACATGTAAATCAACACCAAATATTCCTACCTACCTGACAAACACCTGTAGCTGGGTCACAGCTGCTACTGTGTCCATTGCAGCTGCATCTGGCACAGCGGCCAAGGGCAGTTCTTGGATCAGGGACTCGAACAAAGCCAGGAGCACACGACTGGAGACAACAAAATAAGTAGACATTGTACCTTACAAGCTTACTCCCTGACAAAATAATATACAGTGGCTTCAAAGATACTAAACTTAGAAGTAATGAAACTAAACTTAAAGTCCCCCCCCCCTAAAAAAAAAAAGCAAGTAATTGTAACAAAAGGTCCAAAAGTTGTACTTTATGTTTAAATAATTAATTTGAAAAGAAAAAGATCAAAAAGATTAATGTCTCATTCTACTGGCCTTTGACAGACAAACATATAATATTCTTTTATTTTATGTTGGCCCAAAAAGTGTTCCATTATGAAAGGCATTTAAAGATTAGGTACAGCACAGTTGTAAAAGAATAGCTTTACTGACTAGCACTAGAGAAAAGAAATGTTTAGGTCATTTTCATTGGAGCACTTTAGAAGAAAAAAAATAATTCTAGGCAACATGATAATGGTCTCAGGTTTAACTGCACATTCAATCTAGAAAACAGGTTAAATTGGGTTAAAGAAGAAAAAACAAATGTTCTATTTGACTAGTGAATCTTCAAGTTGAGACCCCTTGGGATTGTTTCACAGCCTCCACCTGGTGGGAAACAGTTGTTAGAAGAAATGAGTAGACTAATTGGAAAGCTAAACAGAGCCCTTGTTGGGGCGCCTTACAACAAAGTCCACTGCTTTTTTAGTTTTTTAGTTTTAGGCACATTGGCACAGTATAGGCCATGTCGTGAAGTCCACTGCACTGGCTGGACTTCACTGGCGGTAATGGTAGAATGCCTTTCAATATGTCACTATTCACACACTGTTTCTCATGGAGTCATTTTTATGGCAGACACCTATGCGACTGAAGGAATATGGGGAAGTTTCTCCAGTGACCCAAACATTTTAGTTATGAGTAATCTTTAAAAATGGATGCAAAAATATACATCTGCTTGGATCTTTCCCAGACAGAAGTTAGTTCAGACAGGCAGATAGAGGTAAGCTTCCATAGGCTTGGAGTTCCATGAGTCGTTGAATCAACTCATGGACAATTACAAAGTATAAAGAAATACACTGGCTGAGAGAAAGTATATTTGAATTAATAGTCATAGAAAAAGGTACAAATTATTATGATGACTGAACAGCTTTTTTAAAAAAAATCCTTTGAATGAAAGACAAAGCAAGATCTTATGGTTTTTGTTGATCAGTTCAATGTAAGTGCACAGTAATAATATTTATACACTTTATGTTTACTGTGATTTCTAGTTCATTTCAAAGGGCTTCCACTTCAAATAAATGAATGTTTGTTTCATTTCTGTATATGTATGGTTATATGAAAAGCTGTTTGTGCTATTGTATTAAGTCTGATTTATTGATCCTTAGTGGAAAGGTGTTATGATTAGATTTTTTTTAATTAAAAAAGCATCAATGTTCCACGAACGAGAACAGGTGAAAGACAATTTTAGTTATACAAATACTGAAACCCCCAAATAAGCCATGCCTTCCATTGAGTAAAGTAGGGAGTTAAATACATATACAAAGTAATAGACAAAATAAGCCTAACCTGACATGAAAGGCCAGAGTAACCTTCAGGACAGCTACATCTCTCTACTTCTGGAGCGGCCACTCGACCGTTGGGCCCTGCAATGTCCATGCGCAGGTTACCCAGTGTGACAGACTGCATGGCATGGTGGTAGGTGGCCCTGATGAGAATGGCACTAATGTCAGCCAGCACTGTCAGGAAAGTCTCTCTAGATGGTGTCAGTAGATCTGAGTCTTGGAATGAGTCCTAATCAAAAGCAATTTCAGAATTTTATGAAAAGTGAAATCAGAAAAACAAATGGATACCGTACCAATGTCTTATATAGTTAAGTGATTTACCAAACATAGGCTGGCTACAGGTTTTGTCAAGAAGTCCTAAAGGTTTTGTCATGAAGTGCTACAGGTTTTGTCATGAGTTCCTACAGGCTTTGTCATAAAGTCCTAGAGACTTTGTCATGAAGTCCTACAGGTTTTGTCATGAAGTCTTACAGGTTTTGTCATGAAGTCCTACAGGTTTTGTCATGAAGTCCTACAGGCTTTGTCATGAAGTCTTACAGGTTTTGTGATGAAGTCCTACAGGCTTTGTCATGAAGTCCTACAGGTTTTGTCATGAAGTCCTAGAGACTTTGTCATGAAGTCCTAGAGGCATTGTCGTGAAGTCCTACAGGTTTGGTCCTGAAGCCCTATGGGTTTAATTGCTCTTACCTCGACTAAATGAATTTCATATCTGTTTATCTGACGAGGTCTTAATTGTGGACGGAACACATGGTACAGCTTCTGATTTTGTTTGCCCTGAAAGAGAGAAAGAAATAGACACAAAATTTGAATGATATATGTTTGAAATTTTAATCCAAATATCTTTTTTTTCTAAACAGGTTTATAATATAGGAATGGATTTAACAATTTAAATATTTATTACAAGACTAATTCCTTATACTGTAGTAGTATTTTCAGTTTCATGTGAGAGGGACTCAATGAGAACATAAGGTAAATAGGAAATATTAGGTTAGCATTGGTCTGGTTACATTACAAGCTCATAACAAATATTAACATACCACAAAAAAAATGAGGGAAATGTTTACATAAAACTATTCTTCAATTATGTAAGATACTCTCTCTGGATAAATATATATTTTTTTTTTCCTGTAATTTATCTGAGAACAAGTACGCTAATATCAAATTGCATACATGGGGCAGTGTACAAATGTTTTTAAACTTACAATCAAGACAACATCCAGATCTGTGTAGTCTCTGCCAACTGTTGGGGAGGCTGTGTACCGCAATGTGAATCTCAAATAACCTCCATAGGATGAGACCTTTAAACAACAGCATTAAATTCTCATTACTTTTCAATGTATTAGCAACTTAATTCAACTTTCAATTGGCCCTTTTTTTTTCTGTAGTAAATTAAGATAAACTTGAGCAAGCGTGTGGTATATTGTCATTCTTAGTATTGTATTATGTGAATTTATATATGTGTGTAATATATATATATATGTGTAATAAAGAACATTACTTCTGGATCATTCACTGGAAAATGTTGTAAACAATAAAACATGTCTTCACATAACCTTTATATATATTCTATATAGTCTATATATATATTCTATATAGTCTTAAGTCACGACACCACAAAGTAAAACAAACAAAAAAAGTTAAATAAATATTGAGGGATGTTAAATGGTTAGGTTTTTGGCTGCAAAAGATACATTCTATAGGAGAAGCTGATTAATAATTATTAATAATTTAAAAAATGGACTTATAATGGGAAGGACATGGCTGAATGTTTTTGTGCCGGCCACACGAAGCCCTAACAAGCTGTTGCACCTATAGTGGTTACATAATTTAAAGAATACAGCTGATAGCCTGCAGAAAAGATTACCAGCTCAAAAATGTCTCACTCTTACTAATCAATTTGTAGACATGACTACAGTACTGAGTATAAGTCATTAGAAATATTTACAATCATAATTTTTTTTCAATTCACAAAAAGTGTTGGTCACATGTTGGCGTCCTTGAGTCGTAGAACGACTATGGTTGATCTCGCAAACTTCCTCATGTAGATGTGGAGCCCTATTTTGGAGAGCCACTACTGTCCACAAATATCGTAGGCTAAGGTGCCTTTCGCTTTGGTGGTAGAGGAGCCTGCCATTTTTTTGCATTGTCGTTTTTCTTGCAGAGCTGAGGCCCATGTTCTTTCCCTGTCACATTGCACCCTCATTAATTGTTGACAAACAAAATAAGCGACCTTTAGAAACTTTTTGAATGCTATTCATTACCAACTAGAAAAGTCTCACCTTATCTCCTCTAAATTTGGGTGGAAGATTGAAATACAGACTGTCCTGCTCTCTCTGTGAGCCTTCAAAGTTGTTGAATGTTATCTCATTGCGTGCAGCGTTGACAGAAAAGCCATCAGTGACAGTTCTGGAAAGTCTGCCATTCACCAGAGCAAAGTTGTGTGAGCCATCAGCATCAAGGACTGGTGTGATCTAAAAAAATAGTTCAGAAAAAAAAAGCCAACTGTAGAAAAGTCTTAACATCTCATTATGTCAAATATGAACTAACTGTGGCAGCTCAAGTATTCTTTTAAACCAATTTCTCATTTTTAGAGTTTCTAAATGGCTTCTAAACTGGGGGTCCCAAGTTTGAATCCTGGGGATTTTTATGTGGGATCTTTGGGTACCTCTGAGTCCACCCAGCTCTAATGGGTACCTGACATTAGTCGAGGAAAAGTAAGGGCAGTTGTGCTGGCCACAAGACATCCTCCTCAACCACCACAGAAACAGATGATCTTTACATCATCTGCATTATAGATCGCAAGGTCTGAAAAGGGAACTTTAAAAATACTTCTTTGAACCCACCAGTATTATACAATTTATGAATATTGTAATAATATAAGGGACAAGGTTTAGTTTTTTTAGTTTTAGTTTTAGGCACATCGGCACAAATAGGCCATGTCGTGCCCGTAGTCCCTTAAGGACTACTCTCCCTCTATAAAAAGGTCAAAGTTTATACAATTAACTCATTAAAATTAAGGTTTATTTACAGTTAAAGTAGCATAGATATAAATTTAGATATTTGATAAAAATCTAGTGTAAATAATATGTGTATATAGACTCACGAATCAGATCCTCGAAGACAACCCCACCTCCCGGATAAAGCCCAGTACCTTCCCAGGGTCGACAGTGTCAAACAGTATTTTTAAGTCAGTGGATATAAAAAACTTCTCCCTGACATCCTGGTATCTGGGGCAGTCAATGAGGATATGTTCCACTGTGAGGCGAGAATCACAACGCTCACAAAGTGGTGGCCCCTCTCTCTTCAGCACGAAAGAGTGTGTGATGTAGGTGTGGCCAATCCTAAGTCTAGACATGGTCGTGCTGCCACGTCTTGTCAGTAAGGGACAAGGCCAACTCAACGAGACATATATTTATTGATAAGACATCACAAGTACACAAATAACATCTTCATTAACTACAGTGTCTTTATTTTCCACTTCTAGTCTTGGGCGGAAATCGTTACTCTCTTCTTGTAAACATCTTGTTATGATCCGTTCACTAGAGGTGCGCTAGCTAGACTTGCAACGCGCATGGTGAGGTCGTAACATTGCCCCCGTCTTAACACTTTTCGTCCCGAAAAGAAAAACACTGCAGCTGAGGTTTGACAGTTCAGGTGGAGGTCGATCAGTGGGAGCCACAGGCGGCAGGTAGGGTGTTCCCCACAAAGCCATCCGCATTGTTTTCCTCCAGTACCGCTTTCTCTTTCTCCAGTTGACCAGGCTGTTGTTGAGACGATGGCGTGGCCGTTTGACACACAGAGAGATAGTGTCGAGCACTGTTTTCGTCAGCTCAGCCGTTGATGGGACACGCTGTTTCAGCAGACCCTCCCGACAGACGCCTCTCATGGAAGCTACAGGTTCACATGCAGCCACGTTGCAAACAGAGTCCAATGCACCGCAGTAATCCTCAGCTAACAGTCTCACGTAAGGAGATAAGTCTCTTCAATTCCAAGTGGAAGATGTTTTCCTTTTGACAGCTCTGATGTAGAGTGGGTTGACTGATATTCATTTATGCCAATGTCAATGATGATGGCAGAACTACATATGCCATGTTGATGGTTTTCTTTGCATCCACATTCCCCGTGTGATGCGTCGCACGTACAGTTCATGCTCAAGTTCTGGATGCAGTTGTCGAGCCTCACATTTCCTTTATGAGCACCGGCAGATAGGCAGAGGTCTTTAAGGTCTATAGCAATAGGCTTAGACGCAGACCCGACGTTGTCTCGATCTGTCCGGCTGATTGAGGTACTGGTAACAGGTGCAACAGGAACAAACACTTCGGGCACATAACAGAATGAAGTTTCTTTATTTCTCTCTTTCCCTTCGAGATCGTCGCAGCAATCGTTGTCACGTTTCTTGTCTTTAAAGTCACAACCACAAGACTTGCCCACAACACAGACACAGACGGTGCTCAAATCCCCAGAGTCTCCGTCACCACTGTTTGTGCAGCCACAGTCCTGACCATGCAACTTCTTCACCAACGAGTCCACAGGCAACGGCTCCTTCACCAACAAGTTTATTCATCCTTTTACTTGCGACTCAATTTGATCAATTTGGTCTATTTGGCCTTCTACTTGTGACACCATTTCATCTATCTTGTTCCCCATCCTGCAATCTGTGCATTTGCACCTATAGGTCGTGTAGCCACGAATGTGGCTACTTCGCTTATTGCCTACCAAAGTCTCCTGCAATAGCGCGACATCTATTGCCATTCGTTTACACATTGCATCAACACCTTCATGCATCTTGCTCATGAGCTCATAAATATCCGGTTCTATTTCAAACAAGTAAGCATCCGGATCTTCTTCTTCATCTACCAAGGCTTGCCGGAGACGAGCTGTAAGTACCTCCTTTGGTACCACCACTTAGCAGATATCGGTTACGGAGCTCCTTTCTAAGCTCTTTAACTGAGAGTTGGTCTAATGTTTTCAACGATGTCATTGTGTTTAAATCCTACCTCGTCTCGTTGAGTTGGCCTTGTCTCTTATATTATTACAATGGTGTCAGTAGTGAGGATTTTATAGGCAACTCAACGAGACGTATATTTATTGATAAGACATCACAAGTACACAAATAACATCTTCATTAACTACAGTGTCTTTATTTTCCACTTCTAGTCTTGGGCGGAAATCGTTACTCTCTTCTTGTAAACATCTTGTTATAATCCGTTCACTAGAGGTGCGCTAGCTAGACTTGCGACGCGCATGGTGAGGTCGTAACAATATAAATCCTTTTGTAGATCAGTTTCAAATTGTATATCTACTATACCTTCCACAAGATATCCTCAGAACTAAATTATTTATATTATGACACAATCAAGGCATGCATCTTTTGTAGTAATCTCTAATCAATCTACTACTTTATTAGTAAAACTTAGACTCTTAGAAAAGATTAACAGTACGTAGCAAACAGAAGAATATTTTGACCTGATTTGTATTGTAATATAGTTACTAGACTGCACTTTCTAAGAACTTGTGTTCAAACAGGTGTCTCAAGTTATTTTGAAGTACATAACACAAGAGACCACAAAAAATATACTTACATTTCACAAAAATTAATTACACATAGCACATAGGCTGCTCTTCAAATAAAAACCTGTATAAAGCATTCTCACCTCTTCCCTGTAGTAGTAAGAGCTGGTACAGATGTTGGTGATACCCATACAGAAACACTTCAAACATCCCATGTCCAAGTCTTTGTTCAGATTGAAATAGCCTGTCCTGCAAGTGCTGCAGTTACGTCCCTCTACATTGTTCTAGAAAGGATAAACAGATCAGGTATACAAACTACTGACTGGCCTTACATGAAGATGATAGTTCTACATAGTTCTAGAAAGGATAAACAGATCAGGTAGACTAACTACTGACTGGCCTCATATGAAGATGATAGTTCTACATTGTTCTAGAAAGGATACTAGACAATACCACAGATCACCATCACAATCTAGCTTACCTTGCATTGGCATTGCCTAGTTCGAGGGTCACATTCAGTATTGGGCATTGTACCTCTGTCATCACATTCACATTTCACAGCTGAAACAGACATTATCAACTAGTACATTTTTTTTAGAACATAGCAATTTCTTTGGCCCACGGTTAAAGAGCAGGGTGCCCAGCACAATGACCTTTATTCCTTAACAGCCACCATGTCCTCTAGTGGTGTTCTGAGTGTGTATATATTTCCTGAGTAAATGTTATGAATTCTGGATTTTCCCCAAACGTCTACAATATTTGAAAAATGTTGCAGTGTAACTGACATAATACAATTATTATAGAATTATATATATATCATCTGGTTACAAGGCAAAAAGAGATGAATTGATTAAGTAAAATTTTCATATTCCATCAACCCTACACCTATCTATACATTATCTGCTACAATGCACCATGATACCTCTTCAGTAGAAGCAGAAGAATAAAATAAGTAGGCCCTACATTCTGATGTATAATAATATATTAATATAACAAAATAAAGGAAAAAATATATATACAACTGATCTTTAACTTGTGTGATTTGATAAAATGCTAAAATACTATAAATACAATAAACTCAAAGGATAATTACTTGTGATAACAAAATGAAATGAAAATATACCAATTTAGATTTAGTTGCTTAATCTAATAACAAATGGCACTACACTAAAAGCTTAACCCAAGGTTTCTTATAGATGTGCTCAATATCTTAACACTTTTACTTTGTCCCTATGTTCAACATGTAATAATCAATGCATTAGCAATTTAACATAAGAGTTAGAAACTAATGTAAAAACATTTGAGTAAATGATGTAGAGCTCCCAGATCTAATGTTCCAATGACTGATAAAACACACACAAACAAATAGCTAACAGCTTTGTTTCCAGTAGAATAAAGTACACATTTGTTTAGAGTGAAATAACTTACAAATTTGTTTACAGTAATCTCCAGGACTCATTGGGTCACCACTGTAGCCAGGGGCACATCTATGAAACAAGGAAATATAAAACTAATTGATTTAAATAAACTTTTTAAAAGTGAATATTTTAGATAAGATCTTTACTCTTTGCATTCAAGCTTTGGAGCTAGTGGCTTTGAAACTTGAAGCAAAGTTCATAGCAATGCCCAGAATCACTGGGGCATAAAAATCAAGTTTTTTTTAAATTGTAATTGAGATCATTCCCATTACAATCAATAGCAAGGGAGAAACTTAATTATCTTGTAATGGAATTTCTCCCAGGGACAAAGTCTGATGAACATGAACATTTCAGTGTCCAAAATATCAATAAAAATAAAAAGAATATGGACTTAACTAAATACAAATTAGGTTTTCAGGCTTGAGCATGTTTGCCTATATAGCTTTACAACTAAACAAGCACCCCATGTGATGATTACAACACACATAAACACAGCAAAGAGGAGTAATGGTGATAACTAATACAATGAACATTTGACTATATTCAACCCTGCAGACGTTAACATTAAACATAACTGACCTTTCACATCTGCGACCTTCATGACCCACAGGGCAAGCAGTACAGGTGACCTGTCTGTCTCTATCTAGTACACAGTCCGAGCTGAATCTGGATGGATTAAATAATGAAAGTTCAGTTAATAAAACAAAGTTAATAAAGAGAAAATTTACCAAAAAATTGAACACAAGCTTTATTAGTTACTTACTGATTAGGAGATTCTGTCAGAGGGCATGGACATTTCTGGCAATCATTAACAGTTCCACGAGTTGCATCTCCATAATATCCACGGGCACAGCGCTCACACCTGGCACCCTCAGTGTTGTGACGACAGTTCTGTGAGAGTACAGATAATTTTTTGAAAACTTAATGATAGAAATTGGTAGTGTTTCCTATGTTGTAAGGGCACGGGGTACGATGTGAGCAGCTTAAGATATTTAATATGATTACACCAAATAAACCAATTAATTGAGGGTAAATCATAAATAGATAATATATTTTAAAGACAGTGACATTAGTGCTGTCAAGATTGAGAAGAAATTTAGTGTTACATACATAAAATCCTATTTGGTTTAGTTTAGTTTTAGTTTTAGGCACATCAGCACAGTATAGGCCATGTCATGCCCCAAAATCCTATTTGGCCCTTGGTGAGAACACACCTTGATTGTAAATACTTAGGTATATTCCAGGATCGCATTGTGGTACCAGGTGGAGGCTAACTGGGATAGAGCACTGCCCCTACAGCATGTTTTAGAAAACAAGAATCGGCTTCACTAATTTTTTTCATTTGCCATGCCATAGGGGCTATATATTGTGGTGAATGCCTTCTTATGGTTAGTGGCAGTAAAGTATAGGATTGCACGGGAATTCCTCCAGGGCATGGTCTCTGGCCTCACTGGATAGGAAACCCAGGCAGTGGCTCAAGAAGTCCTCTCTCACATTAAACTGTGATTAATTGATCTTCTAGTTGATGGAAATCTCTTGACAGAGGGATTGTGAAGAGCCATCTTTCATTTTTGGCCAATGGGTAAAATCCTTCCCATTGGTCAAGAGTGTTATAATAGGATGCAAGCTTGACCATTAATAGATACTCACTGAAGTTGTTATATAAAGAGCTGTCTTGAACATATTAACTGGTAGGAAATAAACATCTACACAAATTCTGATTGACAACTGATCACAACAGAACTTTAGAATTATTTTGCAATCCGCATCATCACACTTTGACAGTGATGGTTACTGAGCCCGAAATCTCAAAAAAAAAAAGTTCTTAAGAAATACCCTGCATTTGCAAAGTGTCAGTATCATTGAAATTATGTGTACTAATTAGTACCAGACAGAGTGAGTTGATATAAGCTTTGTAAAACAAATGTGTCCCAATCATATTCCTATACTGCTTAAGCCATTAAATCGACAAGATTGCATTTTTAATATTATTACTTTGAACCATTTGACCAATCTTTGTTTTTGCTAGTGAAAGTCATGTGGGAATAAGATCTTATGTTGAAAGGAACTTACTTTACAAACACCATTTTCAGGATCACATTCAGTGGAGTGCTTGTTACACCTGCATTCCTCACACAGACCTAGGTACAGACCACCTCCAGTTCTGGTGTAACCAGAGTCACAATTCTGCAAACATAGAACAAGATATAATTTAGATCGATTATCTAAACATAAACAATATATAGATCAATTATCTGAACATAAACAAGACATAGTATTAAAAGCACATTATAACTGGTTAGGCCATAATACAACTTCAGATCAATTGTCTAAGAATCATACAATTTATTTGTTTATAACTGTGTATATTATACTTTGGAATCAAACCTCTGCTATACCCAAACATGGGAAAGGCTTAGGGAGTCAAACCTGATGAAAAAATCAGGAGCCAGTGACTCAAAGACAACCTTGCAGCACTACACCCTAGCAAAACCTGTGACGCAATTGATCCAAAAATATATTAGCACCTGGTTTGAACACATGTAGTGGGGAACTGCTGCAAGGGCCACATCTTCCCCACCATAGTCGCTTCATCACTGAGAAAGGCCATACTACTGTCTATAGTATTTCATCTTCTAAAATTATTCTTGCTATTATTGTCTGAAATTACCTCACAAGAGAGCCCCTTGTAACCCAGTGGACATGCACACTGCTCAACTTGGTAAGCACGCTCTCTTGATGTTACACGATCTTCAGCAACATCCAAGGAGATGGCACTTATCCTGGAAATATTTCCAATGTAATTCAATCAGTTTATGTTAGCAAGAAAAAAAAAATTTCATAACTGGAAAAAAACATTTTCTAACTATAAGCAAAACTGGGTTGCCTCCAAATAAAAGAATGATGCTAGCAAGATATTTGTATGGAATATACAATAACATATTGAAAGACATACATCTTTTAACGAATATATATTTTACACGAGACAATTATTGCTTATGAAGCCGTTAATACAGTGCAATGATATATTTTAAAACGACAATTAAGTTTCTTACAAGATTGGAAGAGAATATTTTTCATTTTAATCTTTAAATTTCAATATTTAGTTAAAGGAACACATTTCAGAAAGTATTTATAACGTGCAACTAAAAAACTTTAATTGAATTCTAATCATTGAAAAACTTATTGAATTATAAGCTTTATAAAAAGCTTGTATCAACTCACTCTGCCTGTCTGGTTAAAAGTTTGTACACAATATTTCTCTCACACCCATTCTCTGATCAAGTTGAAACTTCACATAATTATTTATTGACATAGACAAGACATGAATCAGTTTTTAAAAAAAAAGTAACCAATTAGACAATTAATTACTGGTAATAAATTTTTGTGTGTAAGGGAGACTAATACTTCAGTATTGACAGATATGGCTAAATTTGTAGGGTTAAGTCCCCTTAAATAATTGTTATAGCTCTCTCCCTCAACCATTCTCTGACCAAGTTGATACTTCAAACACTTATTTATTGTACTTAACAAAACATGAATTAGTAAACAAAAATATTCAATTAGTCAATGAATTATTGGCAATTAATTTTGTTTGATATCAAATAAGGAAAATAACTTATAGATTATTAAGTAGTTATAGTTTGGAGGACAGAGCTCTTCACCTTTAGATAAACTGTAAAAAAAAAAAAAGATTTTTTTATTATTTGCTTATTTTAGCTTTTCTTTTGTGTGTGTTAGTGACTGAACTTAGAATTTTATTTCTTTCTTGTATTTCAAAGATGTTCAGAAAAAATAATACAGCAGGAGTCAAGCAAGGAATGATGAAAGATCTTTTTTTTTAAAAAAAAAGTTTTACTAAGCTTGAAACAAAAATGTGAAAATGTCTTACGAAGACTCAGCTGTGTCTCTTGTGAAGGTTGCTCTGATAAAGATGTGCTGTAAGTTGGCCAGGGCCATCAGGAAGTTTTCTCTGGACACAAGGTCATCATTTATTTTGTACCATTTATTCTAAGACAAAGTAATATGAAAAGAAGCACACATTAAAGAAAGTTATCTTCATTTGTTAACATTTAAGAGAGTAATTAAGATTACCATTACAAGAAACAATAGTCAAGTGAATTGCCTTTTATAACAATTTGAATAAAAACTAAGAAATTGTAAAAAAAAAATATTTTTATCAAAACAAATAACAAAATATTTACTTCAATCATTGGTACTACAAAGGACACTGGTCTTCCTTCTTCAACTTCTGTATTGACTTTGTATTCAAGATCTATTTCACTTCCCTAGCAAGAGAGAAAAAGGAATTGTAAATTTGGATTTAAAATTACTACATTTGCATTGTTTAGTTATTTAAATATAAAATACAAATTGTGTAACAGCAATTTCAAATTGTATTTTAAAATATTGAAAAGGTCAGTATTTTTTTTGTATTTATTTTATTTAATGGTGAAGTCCCAACTTACTCTAATTGTCACTAATGCTTCCTCCAGTGAAACAGGAGTATTGTCTCGGCCAGCTTTGTAACGCAGAGTGAACCGGAGGTTACCTCCATAAGCTGTGACCTTGTTCCCTAAAAACTGCTGCGGCAATGACCAGAAAAGAATTTTATTGTTGTAGTTTTCAAATTCTGTGAAGACCAGCTCCCTGCTCTGCCTCTCTATAGAAAACCCTTCCTGAATCTTTTCACTCTGTGCCAAATCTGTAAGGGTGACGTCTGATGAAGTCTGGGTGAAGCTCAGTGTGATCTGTAAAAAAAAATAAAATTTTACAATGAGTTTGTTGCATTGTTATTGGAATGTTAAAATGGTCTAGATTTATACATCTTTAATAAATGAAAAAAAAGTTACAATAATTTACTGATTGATATGATTGTTTAAGTAGATCTACTAATTCCAGTCCTGGATATACAATGTCTAGCAACTAATCATAGGAAGATGCCAATGTTCTCTTATAACCACATGCTCATAGGCAGCAATGTTTATTAAAGGGGAAAGAATAAAGTCATAATTACAAAGGCTCAATAACACTGGGACAGAAGCATGCTAAATTTATTATTCAGTTTTATAAAATAACTGTCAGATATATTTCTCATGTTTTTTTCTTTATAAAGTTCTCAGACATTAAGATGTATACCTATGAGATGACAGAAGTAACAGATCTGAAAGAAGTGTTAGAGGTTTTCTTTCAGTCTAAATCCTATATTTGTTTGTTCCACTATTCATGTGTAACATGAATGAAAACTAATTTCATTAACCTGATATAGGTTGTAGTTCAGTTTGTATTGATGAAACAAACTATCTTTCTACCACATGTAACAACCCTCTAATCTCCCATCCTTAAAAGTTTGTATTGATGAAACAAACTATCTTTCTACCACATGTAACAACCCTCTAATCTCCCATCCTTAACTTCAACTGGGGGCTTCAACTTCAAAAGCAAATAAAACAAAACAAAACAAAAAGGAGAAGCTAGCTTACAGGCACTCTGTTCCAAGTGGAGCTCTGGCAGATCTGTGTGACTCCCATACAGAAACAAGGGATACATCCCATTGGATTAGCATCTGACAAGTAGAAGGTCTCAGGCTTACAGGTATCACACAGTGGACCAGTCACTGAACTCTGAAAGTAAATACAACCACAAGTTCTTATCACACACTTATTTAATCTGAATCATTTATATGAGTTATCTTTCAATAATTATGCATAAAGCAATTTTAACCACAACTTTGTATCATGAGATCCATTTCCATACAAAAATGAAGACTTAAAGGTCTTTATAGCACCACCTTTTCTGAGTCCTGGCCTATATCTAGCTACATTAGCCTCAATTATGGCAATGAATCTTACCTAAAACTGACATTCGGCCTATGGGCAGATTAGGCTCTATAGCCTTGGTCTGCAGCCAGTCTAAGACATGGAAACTTAAATACAAAACCTACAACTATCTCTTGTTCATAGTCATCTCAGACTTCTGTGTCACTGTGGACTACAATTAGTGTAAAGAGTGGTATTGGCCTGCGCAAAAAGGCTGGAATGTTCGCACACTGGCCAAAAGTTAACAAAAGATTTCTGCTCCATAAAGCTTGTCAAGTTCCATACAAGCACCCCCATTTTCTAAATAGGTTTGAACTCTTTTCAATTTAAAAAGACAGCAGATCATTCTTAACGCATATATTTACATTTATTTATTTCCTTCTTAAAAGAATGAGCTCTCACCTTGCAATCACATGTTCCAGTTATAGGATCAGGCAAACGGCTTACACTGCCTCTTGGGTCACACACATTATCAGGTTGCCTGTAGCAAAACTGTCCGGGGATTGATGGGTCACCAACGTAACCTCTAGCGCAGCGTTCACACCTACGACCTGTATATCCCGGTGGACATCTGCAAGTGACCTCTCTGTCTTGGTCCAGGAAACAGCTGCGTTCAAACCTAGGGGATGGTAATTTATTTTTAAAAATGTGCTTCTCTAAAATGTTAGAACTTCTGTTGCCTAGGACTTTGACAGATTAGACTTATTTTTTTTATTACAAACACAACTAGATCATGTCATTAGTAATATGATTTATTGAATCTCAATTAGATCTGTTATTTATGCAAAATAAAACAATTAGTTCTAAAAACTAGTGGTTTTTGGTTGTTGTAATTTAGTTTTTGACTTCTAAATTTTGACATTCCTTCAGAAGTGAAGATTATTTTATCTTGGCTTAAACCTTCTACAGGAAATAGCTTCCAGCATGGTTCAAACAGAGATCAATGCAAAGACAATCTGTAGCGCATACCACATGAACAGGCAGCCATGCTTTAACCTTTAACCTGACATCATAGTGGTATAATGTCAGGCCTTTTATACAAATAGTAGTTATGTTTATAAATGCTTGAATTTATTCTTTTCCATAAGATCAGTTATTTGTTTGTTTTCTTTTGGGGAGTGTGTGTCATTCATTAAGATGCATTGCATATTGCTAATGACAATGGAAGTTGTTCTGTAGCATCACCATTTGTAAATACTAAATATGCTAAAAGTAGCTCAGGAGTGATAAATATAGACACTTTTGACATACATTCTTATTATGTCATTCTAGGTCTATAAATTTAGATCAAGAGGCACATAAAGGGCTAAAGAGAAATTTTGGAAGTCTGAATTGGGCCCTACATTAAAAATCTATTTCAGTATTTTCATTGTGGGATTTGTTGGTTCATTTTGATATTTTGGGTCATGTAGTATTAATTGTGCATGCTTATTCTGCATATCAAGTTTGAGCAATTAAATTATTCTCAGTTGGAACTGTGTGTAACTACATCTACATATTACATTTATGCAGTCCATAAAATGGAACAGGGAAAGACAGACCTACATAATACAATTTCTCGTATCTTTTTTTTAAATTTAATATTATAAAATTATATATAAATTTAACATTTAAAGACTCTCTCATGTACCTTTCAAGTCTATTACTACTTTTGAAGACCCATTTACTCAATTCTAATTTTTTTTTACACCAATTAAAAAATAATACTAATCACTACAAGAAGATTTAATGTCATAGATCTATAATACTGAGAGCCATTTTCAAGTTGTATATTGTTTCAGTTTGTATGTAATTAATTTTTTTAAATCCTTAAAAAGATGAAGACAGTTACTTACTGGATTGGTCCATAGGAGCTAGGACATGGGCAAGACTGGCATCTACCATAACGTGGATCTTTATAATAACCAGAGACACATTCATTGCAGTAAGGTCCAGCAGTGTTGTCACGACAGTTCTACGTTAGAATAATGGAATATCATTTAGGAAATTAACACCTCAACAGATACATTCATATACATTATATCTTGCAATATTATATAAACATCACTAACTCCCATTGACACAGGAGGTATCAATAAATATCATTCTAGCCAGGTTGCAGCATTCAGTATCCAACTTTCACAACCACAAAGACTGCTAGCAAAGAATAGAGCTTTTATTTTACTTAAAAGCTGATGTTACAATTCCAGACTTTCCACATTTTCTCATGGCAGAGGATGTCAAGCGTAAACCTTTTTTTAAAATCCCTTTTATTGATTCAGACATTTAGTGAGAGTATACCATGCTCCAATGAACAACTTTTCCGATGAAAAATCAGAACTATCTCAAACATTCCTAGCAATTGATAACACTGTACTGATGAGGAAGGAAGCATTGGTTGGGATGGTATTTAGAACTTACCCTACAGACTCCAGTAAGTGGGTCACATTCATTGGAATACTGGTTACAATTACAGGCCACGCATCTACGCCCAAAGCTTCCATCATCTACTCTATAGAATCCAGGGGCACAATCCTTGGTGAAAATATTGTGACACAAAAATCAATATGTTACATAATGACAAAAAAAAAATAGGGTCAGTGAAAGAAATTGATATTTTCAAATAATGTCAACTAAAAAGAAAAAGACAAGAGAAACTTCTGTTTCAGTTAAAAAGTTATTGCAATAAATGTGCACAAAATAGAACAATGATTTCCTGAAAGACAGGAACCTTAACTATGCATGATTGAAGAAAAGCAAATTAGTGATGACTGCCCATGAAACAGACAGTATAATAGAAATCAACATTTTAGACAAAAAGGAATGGATAGTATATTATGAAATTTTAACGAATAAGCCTAAATGATGACTGCTCCTCAAAGAAATT
>JADKLZ010025332.1:0-36589 GCA_021533235.1 Biomphalaria straminea | reverse complement strand
AGGTCATGATCTTCTGGTAAATATATTGAATCATCTTCACTATCACTGTCACTCAAGCGTTCTAAGGTTAAAAACATTTGAGTAGCTTATGCTACCGTTAATCTTTTAGCAACTCTACCACAAACAACACTGCATCCAGTCTTAACATTGATGTCTGTATATTACTTAGCAACACACACATTAAAATATTATTAAAAACAGAAAATAATATTTGTTATTGCATAAAGACGCCTAAAAAACGAAGGTTTTGTTTTCTTAATCTTTTTTTTTTTAGAACAAGCTTTAAAGAATATAATCACAAGAAAAGGAACAAATGTTAGAAGGCACCCTCTGACCAAAAAATGTCAGTATAATAGCAAAACTAGGGTGGAGCTGTTTTGGCGAGTATACAGGGTAAATGAGTTTTAATAGTGTATCTCTTGGTGAAATGGTCAAAGAAGCTCTTTTAGGCGACATCCCATGTCCCATGTTTGCGATAAACACAATACGCTACCCAAGGATAGCTAAAACATTTTTTAAAAAGAATATTATAATTATAAGCTGGTGTTAATATTTAAAAGTTAGTTTTATATAAATGAAAATCTAGAGACTTAAGTTATTATAGTTAAAATTAATATTTAGTTAGATTCTAAGAGTACAAGAAAATGCTTCAGGAAACTTACAGTGCTCTCCCAAACTGTTCAAAGAGGAGGGGCACCCCACATAATTTTATTTTACAGACGAAGGTTGAGAACCTTTGCTCTAAATTCTAAGATAGGCCTATACCCCTTTTGTACATAAATGTTAAATACAAATATATAGTGTGTGTTTAAAAGGTTTGAAAACATAACACTAGCTTTTATTGTTCAGAATAGAATGCAAATAAAAACAGTTCATACTGTCTGAAGTATGATCTCCGATTCAGACATTGCCTTAAGTAAATTAACCAGTCTTTAGGAAACGTAGAATATAAAGGCCTATAAAATGTATTGTCATGATCTTTTTTTTTAATCAGAATCTATTTCTATTATTATCAACCAGTCTTGAATTATTGGAGATCTAGTCAAGTTGTAAATAGCGATAGTATTAGCCTAAAGCAGGGGTGGGCCACATGCGGCCCGCCGAAGTGTTTTCTGCGGCCCGTGGACACCTAAAGAAATCGGGTGTGCCCACACATTACATATATAAAAATTGAAATATATTAAAAAATAAATAATTGTAAATATCTTTAAAAATTATTGAAACTTTTGATTCTTATCACTTATAATGAAGAGGCTAAAGAAACGTTGTCTCTACACGTCTTTCTAAAAAGTTCAAAGTAAATAAAGTTATTTTAAATGGCAATATTTCGAATAATTCACTCAAAAACAAGCCACAACTGCGTTGAAAGTGTTGGGTTGGCTTGTTACGTTGTACAAGATGGCAAGGGTAACAACTGATGGAGACCGTGCTTTGACTGACAAAAACAGGCTTTGTAATAAAGTAAAGAGAATATCTCAACCATAAACTCATTACAAGAAATTGAAAACAAAGTTGCAGTGACTACCAATAAAGTTATGTGTAACAAACAATACTCTACCATGTAAAGATTTGAAAACAAAACACTCCTATGTTCGGTTACACAGTAGTATTCACTAGCCTAGCATTCGAAGAATATGGAATCTCAAAGAAAAAATTGTAAGGTTTCTTGACTTGTTACTACTATTTCTAATGAAGAGTTGAATACAGACTTCATGTTTATCATCGGAAGCATTGCAATTTGCTGTTTGCACATGAAATGTATGTGCATCTTAAATTTTTCCAAAGCTATTCCATTTCTTGAGGCCAGCAAGTGAAATTAGGGTTTATCATTTTCCTTAGCTGAAAGGTGAAACTATATCTAGTGAAGTGGTTGCAAAGACTTATTTGGAATCCTTGGTTGTGGAATTTGAAAGCGAATTTCAAGACGTCAGCAACGTGTAACCAGTTTTCAATACCCTCAGCTCACCATTTAATGCTGAAGCTGACTCAGCTCCAGAGGACATACCTCCAAGCAAATTATGACGTAAAAGAAAGGTTCCAGTCAGTTCTTTCGCGACAGTTCATGGGTGCCAGAAGCTGTATATCCACACTTAAAAAAGCTTTGCTGCTTAATAACGTTCACATCATTTGGAACCACATTCATATGTGAACATGCTTTTTTTAATTTGAAAATTATCAAGTGTTAGAAAAGTGTATGCTGATTGACTGTAATTCTAATCGTGCCATAACAACGGTCATCAGATCTTGTGTGGTGCCAACCAAAGGCCCAACAGACTAATGGATAGTTAAAAAGGATTTTACAAATCTTTCAGATATTGTCGCAATGGAAAAGGCGGAGAAACACAATTCTATTGGTCTCCTTTTGTCGTCTGCTATTCGTTCCCAGAAGTTTTCCGCTAAGCATCAAAGGTAAAGCTTGAGCCTCTTTTGAAAACGATTTTTTGAACTGATATCTACAGGCCTAATGTGAATTCAGAGATCTCAACTTTAATGGCTATAGTGACAGAGTTTCCCTTCGACATCGTAGTTCACGGTGTTTCAGGCCACAAAGAAAATGTGAGGATATTTGGAAAACTGCTACATTTTACTCTTATCCCTCTTCACCCAAACTGTCTGAAAATTGCATTTCCCAAAAGTGAAACAAATGAAGCCTTTCTACAATGAATCTGAAACATTTTAACGTAGTTAACATTTTGTTTGTAGAATAACTAGTTCTAGGGGACGCGATGGCTTTGCGGTTAAGCACACGGTTTCCAAACCTGAGGTCCTGGGTTCAAAGCTCGGTGAAGACTAGGATTTTTTATTTCGGGTTTTTCAGGTCGTTCTGAATCTACCCAACTCTAATGGATACTTGGCTTTAGTTCGGGAAAGTTAAGGCGGTTGATCGTTGTGCTGAACACCTGAAATTGGCTTGTAAACTGTTGGACATACAAACAGATAGCCTTAACATCATCGATATCTGCCCCATAGAAGTCTGGAAAGGGCACTAAAGGTTCTCATTCTCATAAGAGGTACTTACATATTTTTTTAAGTTAATTTTAACTAAATTTAAAATTAGGCCTAAACAAAAACTCGAGTTCTTCTTTTTAGATAGCTATAATATTTTCGTTAGCATTTTAAAACACATTTTAATGAGCCTTACGTGACATGTCTTATTAGACATACTGTTGAAGCCACATTAAATGTGGAAAAGATATGACAGGCATTTATGTACTTATAGGAAACTAATAAACTTTGTTTCATTTCTAGCTTTGCGTAAGTATCCTGTCCTAGTTTTTAATTGCTCCATCATCCCCATCAATTCAGGCTAACTGCTTTAAAAGCTCTTTGACATTAGAGATACGGTTTGTTGAACCAACCAATCGCAGCTACTCCCAAATGCTCAAACATTTACCAGTATAACATGTCTGCATTAGCCAGGGGTCAAAATCGATCAATAACAATTAGGATAGTTTTGTGTCTTTATACACAGACAAGACTTCATCGAAGCGTAATAGCTGAATGGTTTAGAGTTAGACCAACTATCTTCCGCTGGCTATCTTTGTACTTGATTTGATTACAGTGACAGTGAACTTTGTGTTTTGGACTTTGCAGATAAAGTTTGTTCTGGAAACTTGTTTCTGTTGTAACCGATTGTTTGATTTTATAGTTTAAAATAAATTGATTACGCGAATGACATATGGTGAGTGTCGTGTGCGCGTGAAGTTTTCTGTTGTATTTAATATTGGTGTTTGAGTGTATAGGAAGTAGTTTATATTCGGTGCGTTTTGTTGTCTAGAATATTGTGTATTTGTGTGTTTACGTCATCCTTGGTTCCCGATTGAGTAAGGAAGAGATTTGGTGTTTTACCTGATGGTCTTTTGGTTGGTTGATGGTTTCTTTTCCCGTTGTAACGGTATGTAGGTACATAGAGCTATTAAGTAGGTTCATCTTTCGTTACGGGTATCGTTAGTGAACGTTCTTTTCTGTAGCGGCATCGCTAGATCTAGGCTTTCTTTTCGTTCCAGGGTGCTAGGCTTGGGGCTAGGTGTAAGAGTGTTGTCCTTCCGCCCTTGGAGCTGCATTGGTAGTTATCATTAGAGGTGTGTTATAATTACCGATGATAACATTGTTGTTTTGAGTAACTTGCTTGATTGTAATGCCCATGTATGCTATCAGTATTTACTAATTGTATTATTTGCCATGGATGCCTAATCATATCATATTCATCATCTCATTAAATTGTTCAAAGCCTAATTCTATTGTTAACTATTGTAAGTTAACTTATCGTTCGGGTTAACTGTTGGCTGTGTTGCCGTTTAGTTGCCTAACGTATAGCCGGCATTTAGTTGTACATTTGGTTCTATATGCCGTTACCTTTGTTAGTTTATTCTGTTCAGGGCCCGGGCAAAGACTTCATACCCTGGACGCTGAAACGAGGCCGCTATACTCCAAACCCTCCCTAACGATGTTAATTTCATTTTTTCGACTCATCAAATCGTATTTATTGTGAATCTTTTGTGAAATATTTTTAGTTTAAATTAGCATGAATATTATTCAAATGCAGTTATTTCGGCTTCTGTTAATAGGAGCTAACGATGATTCAGAACAAAAAAAATTGTATTTCGCAATTCTTCTGGCCACAAAACTTAATAGACTGTGAGTCAATTCAAAGTGTGAAATGTCAGGCATAACTGTACTTTATGATAGAAAAACAACATGCCAAAATGGCAATTACTACTTTGGAATCAAATTTCAACGATACACTGCCAATTGTTCAATTAAACGGCTACATATTCACAACATTTATTTGTTAATAATAATATTAACAGAATATCTATAGGCTTGACTATTTGAAATATGAATACATCCATCAATTCTTCAGATTGCTCTATGGAGTTCCGATCCATGAGAGTACATCTATTTGATAACAGGCACGCTGCGACCGCCAGGGCATTCTTTTCTTCGCTCTTTGCCATCTTCACCGTACTGGACAACATCGCGGTCATGCTGTCCGTCCATCGTTCCACAATGAGAAACACAGGCGCTCCAAACGACAACACCCCAGACAAACGCAGCATTTCGAAGACGCTGATGATGTCTTCGGGATTTTCCGGCTTTCTGATCGGCAGTCTTCTAATGCCTCTAGGAATTTACGAATTCGCCAACAGTGGCAGGTGGTACTTGGGAAGAGAGCTCTGCAGTGTCAGGCTGGCTGGATTAAACATAGCATGTGCTGTCTACGCTAACCACATCCTCTGCATGTCTATAGATAGATACCTGGCAGTGTGTAAATCAATGTTATACAGATCGCTTACTTCAAAACTAGGTTACTTAATGGTCGGCACATCCTGGACACTGCCCTTTCTTTGTTTCATGCTTTTTTTCGTTAAAGGGTTTAGTCACGCTGATGAATCGGACGTTGAGAGATGTTATCGTCTCAGAGACATCTGCATATTCGTCTTCAACTTAAAAACTCTAATCAAGGTCAACATATTTGGTGTGTATATCCCATTTATGACCACTGTTGTTATATATGTGTTCATCCTACGCGAAACGTGTAGATTTAACACACGCAAATCAAAACGCCAGAGAGTCAGTTATTCTAAAGTGTTGCAGCCGGCGTTATCCAGCACTACAGAAACGGGCATCGACGAAGCAAAGGGCAACGCAGGAGAAACTAGCTCTCGCGATCTCTCGGAGTCTTCTGAGATAATACGAGATGAAAATTCACATAATAATACGAGATCTAGGTCCACTCCTCAGTTTTACTCAGACGATCTCATTACCTCCCATTCCACATCCACTGGAAATCTTTCAAAAAGGAAACCAACAAAATGCGCCGTTATTCGCAGCAGACTATCAGTGCAGTTAACACAAAACAAAAAAGCGGTGCGCACTATTGGAAGCATCCTTCTGTGTTATACACTCTGCTGGTTGCCTCTATGGGTTTGTACCGTAATGGGAATATTCCGTCTGCAAGTCAGTGACATTTGGCTTTTCATTTCCGTTCAGTGGTTCGCCTATTTAAACGCAACAATGAATCCTTTGATATTTTGTCTAAATAAATCAGTTCGACTACAAATGAAGAAATTACTGTGTGTATTGAGAAAAGCATAGACATTCATCTGCTTTTATATATATTTTAAAAACCTTTTTTTTTTACAACTAAGGTGCTTTTTATATTTTTAAAGGCAGCACCTAGTCGAGCATAACAATTAAACACAGTTAGACGATAATGGTCATTGATTGTAAAGAGGACATTGATTGTGATATGAGGTAAAGATTGTGATATAGGACAGCGATTGTAATAAATGACATTGATGGTGATATATGAATATGGTTGAGATAAATGGCATTGTGATTTGATCGTGATTGAGGGCATTGATTGAGATAAATGACATTGATTTTGATAACGGACACATATTTTAATAAAAGCCATTGATTTTAATGAAGGATATTGATTGTGATAAAGGGCATTAATTGTGATGAAGGGCATTGATTGTGATAAAGGGCATTGATTGTGATGAAGGACATTGATTGTCATAAAGGACATATTTTTTGATAAAGGACATTGATTTTGATAAAGGCATTATGATTGTGATAAAGGACATTGATTGCGATGAAGGACATTGATTGTTTTAAAGTACATATATTTTGATGAAGGACATTTATTCAGATGAAAGACAGTGAATGGTTCGATTTTATTTCTGAAATGTTTTCTTTTCTTTAATTCTCCACGCGTGTCCATGTTAATGTGATGTAATGTTGTGTGAGAGTTTGTTCCCTTAGCGGATTAGGAAGTGTGTGTTGCTGTTGGTTACCTAATGCGTGAGTGTATTTGTTAATCTGACATGTCATTTATTTATTTTCCACTTGTATTTAAGAGATTATCAACAGTCCGTCCGTCACGTTTAGATCATCAAAACGAGAAAATATTTTGAACATTCGATCTTTAGGTATCGTACTTCGTTGATGTCAAGTTTCTATTATCGCGAGCACGTTACCCTGCTTCAACGTGGCGCTCGCGTGCAAACGGTTCACAAGAGGAAGTGGCTAGACGAAAGGGTAACAAACAGTGGGGGTGCCCACATGTGGACGAGAGTTCACCTCTTGCACGGCGCGGAATAGCACAAAGCTCCCACAAACCTGTCACGAATCCATGCGCTGTTCCTCAAAGGACCGTCTCATTAATGGCGAATCCCGCACAGTTAGCTTGGTACAATGAAGGTAAATGGTGGCGGCCCCCGGTACCACCCTGTGGTTTGGCAATAGAAATGCCCTATAGACATTGACTAGGGTCACTCCCAGACAGACCTGTCAGGTCCGCAGGTTTTTGTTTTTTTTACTGTTTGTTTTTGTTCTCGGACAGATGCAGACAGTTTTTTTTTCAAACTTAGAGCTCGAAAAGCCTTCGGATCAACTCTTCAACTATCCACACGATTTCTATTATTTATAAAACATATGGCGAAACTCTGAAACTATATAATAGTTGTGTCATTTAATAAATATCAACAAGATAAAAAAATATATATAATGTTTCACCCATACAGCATTAATAACAACCAATTTAATTTTTTTTTAAAGGCTTACATTAATTTTCATGGACCTCATTCACCAAACGTAAACAAACAACATTTTCTCTATATGTTCTATACAAATTACGCAATACGTAAGGCTATCATATGATACGTAATTTTCACTATTTTATCAATATTATGACGTGGCTAAATGTGTGTATTTACATTTGGTGAATGAGGTCCATTATAAGCTATACCTAGACAAAATAATAATCATGGGCGTAGCCAGGACTTTTTAATATATAGGCTATATGTGTGTGTGTGCATGTGTGTGTAAATAATAATTAATCTTTATCACATTCTGACCCTTCATTCTCTTGGAAGACATTTATTGTGCCGTAGAATATGTTCTTCACTGAGTTAGTGGAAAACTCCCCGCCCTTGCCAGCGCGGGACGGAGCCCCGCCGCCAAGCACTATTTCCGGTGCTGAAAGCCAACAAAATGCATTCTGAGGTATTTACAGTGCATTATCCTGCTCTTAAAAGTTTTATTTCAAAAATCTATTGTGCTATTCTTACTGACTTAGACCCTCCTGCGCCATTCGGCGCATTTGGTGGCAAGCTGTTTCCAGAAAAATCTTTTACTGGCAATGTGTGAAGCCTTCTGAGTAGCCAAATTATAGCTATTTTTTTTTGCACCATCAAACCAATTAATTTCTAAGTAGCGACTGAACAAGTAGTGCTTCCACTGGTTAATGTAGTAGTAGAAATAAGCAGATAAGGTGTATGGAATGGATGGCAAACCATGTATATGCACCTCTGAATTGCGAGTAATCACATTTTAGCCTTTTTTTTTTAAATAATGAAATACATCTTCCAGATATGTTTTTTTATTACGTAGATGTAGATTCAGTCAGGATCCAGGTGGTTGCAAGTGCACTATCATGTACCCCCCTACGGATGCCCGTGCATTATTAATGCAAGAATTTAATGAGTTAATATTCAGGAAAATGTGGTCTTCTAAATCTAAAAGCCTATCATTAGAATATTATAAAGTGTAGTTATTTAAAAAGTAGTGCTTCCACTGAAAAACAGTTGTAAAGATATGCTATTATTGTAACTAGAATAGGCAAATCTGTAGTTCATGTTCGACCATGTACGATGTTTTATAGGCTTGCTATTCTTTGCACTATGAAGGGTGTCAAATATAGATAGCATGTTAGTCGTGACGAGTTGTTTATATTTGCACATAGCTATAGTTGTTATGAATGCCACAAGGTCGACTTTCACAAGACATTCTGTGTTGTGATTTAACAGAAGGCATGAGATCCGCTGGTCGTCCACTGCTGAGGTATACTGATGTATGCAAACGCAACATAAAGGTCTTCAAAAACGACACAACAGCTAGGAAAAAGTGGCACTGGATAGATCTACATAAAGAGCGAGCATAGAAGGTTTAAAGTACAAAGGATCAGCTTCTTTAGTCACACAAGAAGTTACCAAGGGAAAAAATCGTCTTGAGACGTAAAAATTACAATTTTTTGTTTATATTTAGCTAAGGTCTACAAACAATTTTTTCGATGTGATAAATGCTATATAGTTGCCGTCGGTGTCAGCGCTCGATAAAACAGCGGGTTAAACACGTGCACCAGTTTACAATAGAAGAGATACAAGAATGTCATTCGAGTCAAAACGTTGATTTGGATCAGCGGAGCACTGGCATCAGCAAGCTGCAGCTTCATGAATTAACTGCGTTTGTTGGGTATTTTAGTGATGGAACTGCAGATATTTCAGGCACTGAGCAGATGTCTTTGAGTGTTCGGTTTGTAGATCGCGATTCTATTCGACCTCATTAGTTTAGTTCCCGTGGTTCAGAGAGACATGCTACATGTGTCTAACGGCATTGTACAGTCAATACATGGACAAACTACTCGGCCAAGGCTGCCCCGTTATGGCTAGAAATCTTCCGTATCAGTCCCTAGAAATAGCGTTGGTGCTACATTTACCTCTTTGTGTGAGACACAATGAACTGAAAAATACGAATCTATTCAAGCTTATAGCCATTATAGTCTCATCTTTGAGATCTTTTATTGTTTGGCGGATCTTAAAATAACGATTGCAAGTGAACCAGACAAACTGCAATTGTTTAGTAAATGTCTCCTCCTCTTGTGCTTCTGATCTGTCTTTTCATTGTCGTCAATTATTCATCTGTTCTTGAACCAGTTTCTATGGTGTTGCAGTCTTTCCAACTTAACACAGTTGCCGCTCAACAGCAGCTCAGCAGTAACATTAATAATGGCATAATGAAAAACCATCTTGACCATCCTGAGGAACACGACAGAGATGTCATCTTGAGGAAGGAGAGACTACTGGCAGAAAAACATGATATTGGATATTGAGTTGTTACCACCGAGAAAAAAAAAACACGTTTGGATTTTAGGAGTTATTACAGAATACGGCTTTACATTACATATCTTAATTCTTAAGTTTCTTCATTACTTCTTTGGAGGGGGGGGTCGGCCGAGTGGGGGGTGGTGATCGTCCCTACCGCCCCCCTCACTGGATCCGACAGTGCTTGCACCTCCCTGCAAATAATCCTGCGGGCGCCCATGCAGAGTGAGTTACGTTTTGTAAACAAATGTAGATGTCAAAATCTGATATCATAAGTTAACAAGCAACAATCAACAAAGGAACTATTGGCCATGTAGGTCATTGAAAAACTATTTTTGTATAAGCAATCTCTGGAGTCCAGACTGTTAAAAAAATGAATTAGAAAAAATAGAATCAAATTAGGTTTTGCAAATGCAAAGATTTATCAATGGGATAGTGATGCCTGCCAGACTGCTGTAGGTCCTGGGATCTAAGTTTGTCCAAGGGCTCAAGTTGGAAATGTGTAAGGGAAGAATGATTTGAAACTTTGGCTTAGTTCAACATAATAGTAGGCTACATAATAGATTTATAAACAGTACTGAGGGGCAAGTTGATTATTATTAAAAATTATTAGGAAGGATGCATTTAATTGTTTACAATTTTCATCTTTTAGCGGACCTCCATTTTGAGAAATACGCCTTTATAACTGGTCACAAACTTCTTCAAAACTCTGTTTTTTTGTGTTTTTTTTTGACTGATTTGAGCATTGATAAATAAAAAGTTTGCAAGGTCACGATGGCCCATAAAAATCTGGCTAGATGAATGAAAGGAAGTGTTCACCCAGCCAACATTAACAAACAACAAGCTGTTCCTAGAACTACAGACAGATCCAACACACAAACAATGCAACAGTCTTGTTTTGTTCCTTTATTTCAAAGAGTTGAGAACATCACAGACTCTAAATGTTATCTACATCAACAGCCTCAGAACCTAACAGAGAACACAGGACCTACTGAAAACTTGAACCTATAAACTAAAGAAAACAAAATTTTTGTATGATAATATATTTTTCTGGAAACAAATTTAGCTGTTGATTTACTGAGACCTTAGAGCCATTGGCTTTAGCTACAATTTGAACTTGCTAGCATAATACATGACTTAATATTTGGTATCAACTTTGTTACACTAGCAGCAGGAAGGATTACCTGACTTGCAGTTGTTGTTTTTTTAATCAACTATCTCGGCATTGAAATAAATGTAACAAAGTTTTTTTTTTTTTCATAATTAAGCTTTTCTCAGTGACAAAAACTGAAAATAATCTACAATAAGCTACAAAAAATTGTCAAGAATCATGAAACTAAGCATTCATTTTATAATCAGTTGTAAGAAAACAAAAAATATTATGCAAAAGTTACATTGTTATTTAAAATATTTTATAACAGACATGTATAATATTAAGTCATTCTGATGTGATGGCCTATAAGGAAGCCAGAAGCACAACATACACACACACATATTAAATTACTTTCTAGATATAGGAACTTTTCAAGTCTTTTCTTTTTTATTTATTAAAACTAATAATATAACCTTTGTGTATCCATCAAAGGGAGATAATAACTTGATTTTGTTATGCATGTATGAATCAAGGGAGACTACTATGACTAAAATGAGATGATAGGAACAGAATCATTTTTGTCTTTTCCAAACATGTCTGCCCATAATCAAAGTCAAAAGAAGCACAAAAAAAATGTTTTCATTCACCTCAGGTATCAAAACATCTAGCCATTACATCACTGACACCTACTGATGGAGTGGGACAGACATACAAACATAAATACAATTTAAAAAAAATAGATGACTGAAATGACAAGAAATAAAACATGTCTTGATAGCACCAGGGTTAAAGGATTGCTTGGTGAGTATTGAGTTAACATGAGAAGCCTAGCGACAGAGACAAACAGGCCACATTCATACACTTGTAATTGTAAAGGATATAGTCTTCTCTTGTCAAAACCATTTATTGCATAGGTAAGTTTAATATACACAATTATTGAAACTGATGAAATGATATTTAAAACAAATACTGACTTGGCTTCAAAATATTCAGTAACATAAACACCAAGAGGGCTTACTGGAAATTTAGCTGTAATGTAATAATTTGCTTCAATATTCCTCAAATACAAAAAGCATCACAATAGTTATGTTGATCCAAACACTATTCATACACAAATGATGCATTAAAAAGTGCCTTACATAGGGATAATGAATTTAAAGGTGGCTTGATTTTTTTTTTCCCTTTTTCTATTATATGTCCAACACATTATTTAGTTGACATTATAACCAAGTCCAATAACTCTTTTTCTATTTATGTACAGACTGATGGGAGACAATTAGTGATGATGATATTGATGAGGACTATGAACAAAAATAAAATATTTCAAAAAGGCACTAGATAATAAGTGAAACATTTGCTAGAATCTATTCATGAGCTAGAAGGGTCGCACTTCACAGGATACCACATTCAAGCCCCCTAGAGCATCCACACCAAAGTCCAGATTGTTTGACCCAAACAGCCTGAGGTTGGACACGCAGCCATTGAAGTTTGTGCTGAAAGTGTTGTCAGTGTAGCGCTTCATGTCTGGGACACCACCTGGGGATAGCAAGACAAGGGAGATAAACCAAAAGTAGAAATAGATGCTTCTCCAAGTCAAATGTTTACAATAATTGAACACATTGGATAAGATCACATCTTTCTTTAAGGTGTACAATTGGCTTTGTTTGGTGTGGAAAGAAAAGAGACATAAACTAAGAAAAGAATTGAGGGAGATTATAATAGTTGCAATCTGTTCTTGTAAAATATAAATTAATTTAAATTTGATATGGTGTGATAGGTCTTGATTTTGTTATTGTTTATTGGTTGTCTGACTTCGATAGATTAAACATAAGATGTTTGAGTTTCCTGTACGGGTGTATTAGATGCGTTTAAATTACTTATGAACATGACCTACAAAATAACAAGAAGTAAGGACTAAGTCCAGACCGTTAGATATTGAAATATAAAGTTTAATGCATAAAGGCCACAGTTGAGTCTCTGTCCATAATGCCATAATGTCACCTTGAATCCCTAACACCAACTGACTAATAATAACATAAATAAACTAGAATCCATTTATTCTAGACCTCACTAAATGTTTCATTCAAAGTCTGTCTCTATACTGATGTTTCAAACAATGGTTTATAAGTGATTAGTTTGTCTCTATACTGACTTGTCTAACAATGGTTTATAAGTGATAATGAAAAAAAAAAAATATCCAAAGATTCCCAAGCAAACTTTGTTCAATTTTTGAACTACACAAACAGTTCACTTTTAATTAGTTCATTTTGAGGACTTGAAAAAATCTTTATCAAGCCAAATTCTTCTAAGGCTAACAGAGCATTATGAAACATTGAGATAATTTTAGTATTAAAGTATGTTAGTAACCTAAAAATGTGGAAATTTTGATAGTTCTATAACTTATTAAAATAAAAGGGAGTTTTTACTTTATGTCCTTGATTCATTCCCAACCATTTTGTTTCCTACAAGAACTGTTTAGAATTGCTTTAAGCTAATCAGTAGACATAAACTCAAAGCATTACTTAAACAAGAACAACAAAACTCAACTCCAGTTTCAGTGTGGCTTACATTCAACAGCACACAAGTACTCACCTACAAAGATGTTGCCCATTACATTCAAAATTTTGAGCCCTCCACCTGAGACACCAGACACTTCAGCCTGTTGGTCAACTTTCAATTTACCATGTTTACCATTTCTGGAAAGACAAAGGTCAAAAGTTGGTTTATTTATTTATTTTTAAAGAACAGTATTGTTGTTTAAAATATAATGAATGCTTCAAATACTTAATTATGACTGAATATATCTGTGAATTTATTGACTAATCTAACCCCTAAGAAAGGTTGAAATGTTGAAAGACATTTTAAAGTAAACGTTTTGGTCTGAGTGAGCTAGCAAATGAGCTTGTTGTAGTGATAGCAAAAAGAGATTTCATAACAATGGAGTTTGAAGGTCTGCCATTTCATCTTTACTATGAATTTATATCAGAGCCAATTATAGAACTTCATCATTAGGTGAGACATAGTCACTTAGCTAAATAGAACATTGGTGAGAGTGAATGGTGACTAAATGGCATTTAAAGCATAAACATATAGATGATATATAGACAGCTTTGAAGCTAGATTGAAGAAAAAAAACTGATGGTCAAAATAGACAAAAAAAAAGTAAAGTGAAAATAATTAATGATGCATATTTATTACATACATAATGGCCTCACTAGAATACAATATTTGTAATGAAAGAGCATGGGGAATTAAATGTTACATAAGGTCAAGTCCCTGACCAGACCATGAACTACAAACTTCTGACTTGACAACACAGTGGTACAAGATTGGTATTTGAATACACTATCTGGAATGGTGTGCCAATGAATGAAAAACAGTGCTCATGTAGGTTGTAGAATAATGGGTAATATCTTGCCATGTTGCTATTTATTAGCTAAAGATTGGGTGCTAATGAAGGGACTAGGTGAAACCCAACCATTAAGAGACAAGAAATAAAATGTTTATTGTTTTTAAGATGGGCCTTAAAAAATGTTTTTTAAATCTTATCATGAACCTCAGGAGATGAAGGTTACCCTGTTACCTATCCCTTAGTCTGGTGGACCGTTGGGCCACCAAGCAAGACTTGAGGACCGTTTTTCTCCATTCCCCTCTATCCTTTGCCCTGTTCAGAGGCTCTTTCAATGTTTTGTAAAATGTTTTACATGTTTCGGATGTTCCTTCAGAGTTGAAGATAGTTACTTCCTAGTCCAAACCTCCCGCAGGATGACGGGGGATGGGAGGGGGTGGGGTTTGAACCCCGGACCTTCGATAAATATGAACGACAGTCCAGCGCGCAAACCTCACGACCAGGCAGCCAATGGACGGGCCTACCATTGAAGATGAAGGTAGGTGGGATTTAAACTCAGCATCAAGGGATGATATTCCAATGCACATACATCAACCAGGCAGCATTATGGGTTAAATGGAGCCCTTTTAGACCTTGCCATCTCTGGGGGAAGATGATGTAAAGCTTATCAGTTTTTATGTCTGACAATTAAAAAAGGTGCCATGTGGCCAGCGTAAGTTGGGTGAAGACAGGAGGGGGGGAGGTCCTAAAAATCCCTAATCCCTGAGTTCAGAAGCCAAGTGCTTTACCACTTACCTTATAAATTAAAGAGTACAGTAAAAGTAACTCACCTAGAGACTGTGATCTCATGGGGATAACCATCATTGACAGGCAACAAGGATCTCAGCACACCAGGTTTATCTCCGAGATCATAACTGAAATAAAAGTCATGTCAACATTTACAAATACTTTTTTTAAAAGGTTATAAAATTTAAAAAATAAGACATATGTTAGCAAGAAAAAAAAAAAAGGTTTAATAATGTTTTGTATTCATTAGCATTTTGTCTTTCAAAGTCAACCTTATGTGTCAGTATTTAATATTTCTTTTATTGTATTGGACTTTAGCTTTCAAAAGGGAATAGGCCTATATATATTTCAAATTTGTGAAGCATAAATGGTATTGTAAGTGTTGAATATTTACAAAAGTTGCATGGTAAATAATGCCTATTTGATGAAATGAAAAAAAAAACTATAAAATTTAGAGTAAGTGATACAACAGATTTTGTTCAAATTGAAGTTGAAGTTAGGAAAATCTTCAAGTTTTGTTTCTTAATCTATATTCCTGTGCATTATTTAACCCTAACAGAATATGATTTGTGGCCTGCACACCTTAATTTGGATATTATTGATCTACTAAATTGAAATTAGATCTATGTCAGACAAGGAGAATGTTCCTGTCACTTTTTTTTTATTTGGCTATGAAAATAAAAGTAGAGTATGAAAATGGGTTTACCTGTTCAGCTGACATATTCATATCCAATATAAAATTCTTTGAAAACGGGCTTTCCAGATTTGTTAAAAAGTTTCACTCTTTAATAGATTCAATTTGGTCCTTTTTGTCTATTTTTAGGTCTGACTGTTTTGATTTTTATTCAGGAAATACATACATAAGCCTTACTTTCTGCTTTACATATTAGATTCTTTCAGAATCAGCTTCCCAATATAGTAGGAACAGAAAAGTCACTACATTGTGACAGTTTTCAACCAATGCAGCTATTAAGTAAATGGTTCTGTTACATTTGACATTTTTTTACTCAAATAATTTAACATGATGTCAAGCCTGCAATAAACTGGTTATAAACTCACCTGAACTCTAAATATCCATCCACAACTGCAACGGCAAAGTAATCCGACGTGGCCTTAACGTGGCTGTCTGGTTTCTGACCTTGCCATATGATCAAACCGTTTGGTTCTGTGGTTGTTATTGTCACGGTCAAGTTTTCTTGGGCACGCCTGTTCTGTCGGGGGAATTTATCCGATGAGATCTCAATGTAGCCCTCTCCCTGGAAGTTGGCTGCGGTACCAAGCTTCACAGCTGAAATAAAGATAGTCACATTAAGGTCATAGAAGTTCAATATGTGTGTGATTCAAGGTTTCTGTTTCAGAGATGCTATAGTTAAAACAGATACATTTAATATATACAACCAGTGATTTGTAAACATATAAGGGGGACCAGTTCTATTAGAGTGCACCAGTTCTATTAGAGTACATCAGTTCAATTTGAGTACATCAGTTCTATTAGAGTACACCAGTTCTATTAGAGTACAGCAGTTCTATTGAGGATTACAGCAGTAAACTTGTGTACAGATGTGAATATGACCCAAAGAACACTACATAGAAACACTTGGAGGTGGTGAGTGAATATGTTTAACAAAATACCATAGAGAAAACAAATATGCTATATAGTCAACAAGTGGAGGTCAACCCAGTCTAACAAGCCCATCTTACCATTTCAATAAAGGGGGCTTTCATCAGTATCAGTTTTAGTTGCTGTCCTTACACCCTAATGTGGCAGTTACAGAATAAGAATATGAAAAAAATTCCCCTTAGTTGGAGTGGTTTTCGGGACCTGCACTGCACATCATGCACAAGCCAATCATAGTAATGGTAACTGCCATTGTGGAACCTTCAGACAGGAATGGGGTGAACAGCTGCCCCTCCTTGTGGTGGATATAAATCCTTCCGATGGTCAACATTGAAGGTGATAATTGTCACATTAAGCAGAATATCAAAGAGAGTAAAGCAGGACATCAGAGGCAGGACATTCCTTTGACTTGATTTCAATGCGTTAACAATTATTTACAGGGACAAAATCTAACAAATTTAGCCATTCCCTGTGAATACTGAAGTATTGTTTCCCTTGTTGCTATTAAACTAAATTATTAATTATGACTAATTAATTGTCTAAGTGGTTATATTTTTTTTTACTGATTCATGTCTTGTCTATGACAATGCATAATTGCGTGAGGTTTAAACTTGATCTGAGAATGGGTGTGGGAGAAATAATGTGTACATACTTTTACCAGACAGAGAGACAGAGTGAGTTAATAGAAGCTTTGTAAAAAAAAAAAAATATAAAAAACTCCACAAGAACAAATGACTTACAATATTGACAATTATTTCCTGCCCAGTTCAAGGGGCACATACACCTGTAGTAGTTGTTTTGTGGGACACAAAGACCTTCATTACATGGTGACTCCAAGACACAAATGTCTATTTTGATTTCACAGTTGCGACCTAGAAGAAAAAATCGGCCATCATTGGAATGATTAAATTAACATCAAAGCTTACAAAGTCTTCTTTACAGGAAAATTACTACCAACCTTTCTTTTTACTACATAGTAATGATTTAATTGATTTTTGTTAAGTTTAAGATAGTTATTTAACTAAAGCTTAAACCTTGTTTGCTAAGAAAAATAAAATAAATCCAATTTATCACTATCATCTCTTAGGCTAAATTTCTTAAAAATAGTTCGCTTTTGGGTTTCATTTAAAATATTAAAATTATGCAATGTTAAAGAAAAAAAAAAAAAAAAAACTAGAACAAAAATCATAACACTGAAGTATTTTAAGAATTAAAAAAATATATATAGAACTAGATTTCAAGATTTCCTTGCTTGACTAATTCTAAGAAGGCCTAATAAGAGATGTCTTGACAGCTTGTATTTGATAAGAACAAGAGATTTAAACAAAATAAAAAGGTAGTTAGATTTGAATGATTGTAACTATGTCCTCACCAGAGAAACCCTCTGGGCATGTACAGGTATATTCAGTGGGAGAGCGGTTGGTGCACACACCATTGTTCAGGCAAGGTTTCCTGGAACACATTGTTCTCTCTCCGCAGTCACGAATGTTCATAGTCTCCCTGGCTTCATCAATTAGTCCGATGTTTCTTTCATTAACAACAAGCTTTAAGAAAAGAGACAATCGTATTAAAAATCATAAGTGTGCTAGAATTTATCAGTGTTGTGACTAGAAAGTAAAAGCTTGGACTATGCTTTATCTTTGTACAGGAATAAAATATGACAGTTTAGATTGGCTAAAGATCTAAAGATATTTGTTTAATCTTAATAAGAGATGGGTAACACTTGTTTCCATTTTTAGATATTACTAGCTAAATACAACTCGCAGCCTGCTGGCCTTAGTTTAGGTATTAGTGATCTAATGGATTAAATTTAGATCTACGCCATGGAGACTATGTTCCCTTCACATTCATGAAAATAAAAGCAGAGTGTGAAAATTAGGTTTACCCGTTCAGACAATGTTCATATCAAATATAAAACACTGAAGAAAAAAAAAAAGGGTGGGGGCTAACTAATTTTGTTTAAAAGTTTCATTCATTATTAAAGATACAATTAGGTAATGTTTTTTTAATTTTTAGTGCCGGCGGATGTAGGAGGGACATTAAACATACACTATGATCTCTGCCATGATCTAAGGAACATTTACACAGAGTTTCAGCAAGACTGGTGAAAGGCTTTTGATTTTTATTTGGGACATACACCCATACATACACCTAACATTTAATTCTATATATTAGATGAGTCAGAGGGAACACTTTATTACATCCTTAGTTTCATCAATGTATGTGCAAAAAATAATGACCTAATTCTTTTGTTATAAATATTTTGAGTAATAATTATATATAATCATCAACATCTTTGAATTATATAAGCAATACAAATGTTAGGTACATTTGAAGTTTTTTTAAATCATTGAGCCAATTATATTAACATCTTTAAGAAGATACCCTAGCAACTATACCTGACCAACACAGCCAATAAATCCTGTGTATACTCCAGCTCCGGGGTTGATCACCTCACTAGGATCTACACCTCCCAGGTACAGAGGTCGCTCCAAGTTGAGACCCACTGACTTATTACCTGACGCTGATCCTATGAGAAACAGAATGAAACAAAACTTTACAGATTACGATTCAATACAAGTGATTAACTAGGACAAAACTATTTTATGAGACCGTGAATGAACAAAGTGAATTTAAATTTGTGAGTAAGGTCTGTTGTCTAGTGCATAAATAGGACTGGGAGTACACACCAACTTAGAGCTAAAATCTTATTCTGAAATTAAACACTAACACTAAATTATTTAAAGCTTAGCATTAAAACAAAGAAAAAAATAATCTAGAAATAGATCTGAAAATAACTCTTCCACTATTAATGTTTTAAATAATGTCTGTTAGAAAGTTTAAATCTTCATCTTGTCACACATAAAATTATCTTAAATGCAGGTAACAAAAAAAAATTGTTCTTAAATTGCTGAATAATTATTAATTTAGTAATACCCAAAATTCTTAAACATGCAAATTTAAAAATAAAATTATTATATATTAAACTTATTCCAAGTACCAAACAACACGCATGAAAAAAAAAACTTGCTTCCATGGTATGGGTCAGCAGAAGAGTAAGCAAGCTGTAACAAGACGCGCACACAATAAGGTCTTGTCTCAATGAGATGTCGCAGACGTACTTACCATAAGATGTTGAGGTAAGGGTTGGTTAAAGCAAAATATGAGACGAAACGAGGCTTGCGTATAAGCAGATGCAATATTCAGCAAATTATTATGACATGCAAAGCATTTGAGTTTATTTTCTGAAAAGCATTACAGCAAGAACTTTATTTCAATAGTTCTTCACCTTTATCAAGTTTGACACATGCTATCTTATACATTTGGAGCCCCTGAAACTTTAACCTTCAAATCTATGGTTACAAAGCTGAGATGAAACATTTGTCAGAAAAACAGGGGAACAAATTTGACAGCTAATCAAGTTAAGTATATGTGGGAAGCGTGGTCGAGAGGCTAAGTGCGGCTTAAGCTTGGCTTGCTTGGCTACCTAGAAGGGGGCTTGGGCTCGAGGTTCGACACCCGACTCATGCAGAGTTGTGTTTACTGAGCACCTAAAGGCAGCACAGGAAACCAACTCCTAGATACCCCCTCCCCCCCACGGGTCCACAAATGAGATTGGACCAAAGCACTCTGAGCATGCTATAAGCATGAAAGTAGCGCTATATAAAAGCTATAATAAAAAAAAGTAAAACTACTTCCTCTGATCAGCAGTTAACTAATGTACTAAGCAATGATCTAATATTGTGATCTGTGGTGCACTAGTGGCCTGCACAATGACCAATCTGTTCCATTTTTTACAAGCCAGTTATCAGTTTAAAGTCATAGTCATGTGGTAATAAGCTATTGTTTCCCCTTTGAATTCAAAAGCATGAGTTACTTTTATTTTGCGCAAATATTGCAATTCCACAGCAATAATAATGCTTGAAACACAATGATTCGAGTAAAAATATTGTTTAAAACTATGCTTTATACTTGCAACCATGTCAAATGATAATTTTTCATTGTTGTAAAGTCCTAAAATGCTGTTTCTAGTGAACTAACTTGCTGGACTTTGAAAGTTATTTGTCTCAAAATAGATCTGTAGACGTTTCCTTACAAGACTGTTGGTTTATTTGCTTTTCTTCTGCTCTTACAAGTTTACTGTGTCTTTTTTGTAAGACTAAATAACCAAATCCATTTCTCTATTCAAATGTTCAACATAAACCATAACTCAATGCTGCCATTGTCAATTATTTGCTTTTTAGTTATACATTTATATCCAAATAAAAAATGGATAACTGGATAACTATAGCACATGCTGTAAGCTAATAAACATGTGTAAAACCATCTAGTAGGCTTTGGATGACTAGGCATAATGTATGGTATGGGCTTGCAACAGTGGACAATCTAACACTATTTGCTTTCATCCTTTGCAGGTGGTTCACTGTTGTCAAACATAATTTTTTTTCAAGACTTTAAGATTAAAAAATTATAAAAGCCCGCATTTAGCTATTCATTCAATGCCATTGCTGCACCATTTAAACATTGTTTTTAACTTCATTTTTCATACACAAGGCAAATAAACAAATAAATTGTAAGTCTGAATGAAGTCATTCTGAAGCTGAAACAAGACTGTCCATGCCATGCGCAATACAAAAAGTATTTTAAAATCAAAGTCCATAAATTCTGTAATAGTAATTGAAAATGCAAAAAAAATAAATTAGCTGTATGAACAGAGATTCAATTGCTAAAGCAACATTCACAATTTAACATATATAAGAACACAGGACAATAGCATTAAAGATAATGTCCAGACGCTGTTAATAGATGAAGCCATACATTCAGTTATCTGACTTAAAGCAAGATTAAAAACTAGAACAGAAAGATATAAGCAACCACAAGAGATTTAAGCTCTAATACTATTAATTCAAAACTAAGACCAAAAAAAAAGTAGAAATAATCTAGCTGTAAGTTACACTAAAAATTAAACAAACCATAGGATACATGTAGATTTACATTGCCCAGGGAGCTTTTTACTTTTACTTTTAAAAATCCTGGCCTAATGACTTTTGCAATTGAAATTTAACAAATCATTTTTTTAAACTTAGACCAAATGCTTTTCATTTATTTTAAAATGATCCCATGATATACTTTAATCACAGTAAAAATTGTTTTGTTCTTTTGTTTTTTAATACCAAAGCAATGTGAGTTTGAGTTTTTAGTTTTTTTGGCACATTTGCACTCTTTAAGCCATGTCATACCCCCGGCAATGTTAATCTACACAAGTGATACAGTTAACAAAACAGAAGATAGCCAAACATAACAAAAGAATTGGTTCAGAAGATGTAGTTGATCATCTGTGTTGGACCATATACCTCTGATGACATCCCCTCTATCCAAGCGATCATACAGTTGCCTATCACTAGCAGCTACTTGGGCTAATGTACAAGGGGAGAGAATAAACCAGGTCATGTTTAGACAAATCAACAATTTTATCTTTTAAAGAAAAAAAATTCTATGAAAAAAAAAAAAGAACATAAAAAGCCTAATCCTATATTTTTTTTTTCTTTTCATAAACAGAAGTTGTCTATAATATAAAAAAAAAAAAAAGTAAATAAATAAACTTTAAGCAAAGTTTGAGAATTCTAGATGAATTCTACCAAAAAATCAGATGCAGTAAAAATGGAAAGAAAGATGATATCTGTCATACACTCAAAGGTAACATTCTAGTAATATGGACCTTAACCAAACATTGCACAATCTCATGAATCAGATTTTTAATAAATGATACTTAGTTGTGGCCTCTAGATGTCCAAAAACTAAATAAAATTGTCTTCTAGTGATTACATTGATCATTTGAACATGATCTACAATCTAAAGTTTAGAGTGTAGGTTTAGAAATAACCTAGTGGTGCCATTGGTAAGGTTGATGTGTTAAGTGTTTGACATGCAGTGAGCTCCTTTGTTTTTTTTATTAGGAATAGTTCAGATAAATGATGAATTACTAAAAGTGGCTTTGCTATATCAAGCTCGCCAAGGTTATGCCTTAAATGAACACTTCTAAAATAAATTGTTTTGTACTAATATACCATTACCTTATTATATTGAATTTTAAAATGTATTTTTAAAAAATGTGTTTTTTTAATCTTTGGTCTAGAATAATATAATGAGAATATATATGATGTTTGGCTTAATAAAGTATTTCCTTTAAAAAAAAGCCATGATTAAGCAATATCATTTAAACACTTAGTGAATAATAATTAGCTTTTATATCAGCTTGAAAAGTTAATTGGAAAACATTTCTTTTTAATTGTCATCTAACATAGCACTATAGTGATACAGTGTGATGTTATTAAAACAAAAATGTGAAGAGATTTCTAAGGCAACCAAAATATAGTGTGCTTTCCAACAGCATATATTATATGTTTTCTATTTAAAAAAAACAACATACAACAAATGAATAAAATGAAATGACACCCAATGGCCAGCTCCATAATTTCCCAGTACT
Organism: Biomphalaria straminea; assembly: GCA_021533235.1. NCBI lineage: Eukaryota > Metazoa > Mollusca > Gastropoda > Planorbidae > Biomphalaria > Biomphalaria straminea. The sequence goes on along the minus strand of JADKLZ010025332.1, from coordinate 13,366 downwards.
GAACCCAAAAGATAACCATAAAAGCATGCAACATGATGTTTACAAAACACAGAGTACCACACACTATACAGGTATTTAAAGAGATGTATACAACATATGTATTGTAGAGCGCTAGTGTTATAATAAATGATTCAGATCACAGGATAATAAAGAGGAGCATTAGTATTATATACTTTTGTATACATGGGAGAGTATTACATTCATGTAGAATGTTGAAATGAACGTTGAACCAATCAAATAACACATGTTGTACTAATTAACATGTGTCACACAGAGGTCAAGAAATTAACATGTCATACACAGAGGTCAAATAATTAACACAAGTCATACACAGAAGTCAAGTAATTAACATGTGTCATACACAGAGGTCAAGTAATTAACATGTCACAGAGGTCAAGTAATTAACATGTCATACACAGAGGTCAAGTAATTAACATGTCATACACAGAGGTAGACTATTTTTTCAAACATTGTTTATCTCTAGCCTTATGTCATAAAAAAATAAAATGAGTAGGCCTACATATAAATAATATATAGGTAAAAGAAACCAAGCCAAAATGCTTAATAAGCATGTACAGGTATTAATCTCGTTTCACTTACAAGATTTAACAAAGAATCATCAAATTCAAGTCTTTGATTTGAAGAAAAAAACAAAACAAATAAACAAAAACTTTTTGACTTGCAAAATGAGATCACAAGCTTAAAGATTCATATAGTTGCAATGAGCGTTTCAACTGGCTTATAGTGTTCCATGATGACAACACAAGTGATACACACATGGATTAATTAGACAAGAGGTTATAACAATATGTTAACTGGTCCTTGCTGTAGGCCAAGACATAATTCCAACAAACAAATGGAAACACACAATGGACAGAAGAATGATGTGTGCAAGAAAGTCACTTACCATTAACTGACTCTTCGTCATTGACTGTCAGCATACCCTCACGTCCTCTGCGTTCAGCTACAACTTTGGTCCACTCATTGGCTCTCAGGGGGTATCGACTCCTGATTATTGCTGGACCTGAATAGGAAACCCAAAATTAGATCTAGTTTATGATGTTTAAAGTAAGTCAAAATTCCCTTTTCAGACCTTTTCAGACTTTGTAGTCTATAGGGAAGATGATGTAGAAGGCATCTGTTTCTGTGGCCATCGGTTGACAAGGATGTCATGTAGCCAGCACCAACCATCATTATTTTTTCCAACTAATGTCAGGTACCATAAGAGCTGGGTGGACTCAGAAGCACCCAAAGATCCTGAAATTAAAATCTGAGTCTTCACCCAGAATAAAACCCGGACCTTCAGTTTGGAAGCCAAGCGCTTCATTGTTCAGCCATCGAACCTTCTCTATGATGCTTAGGATATGTAAACTGAAGTAAGGTGAAGTTTTAGACAAGACATAAATCAATCTATGCTGGGTAAAGTTTCTGCAGCCAGTTTTTGAGGATGTCACTGTGTTGAACACATCAATGCATTGACATTATTTTCCTATTAGATTAAGATTAGCTCAGATTTTTAATAAGACCTTCCAATAATAGTTAAAATCTGTTTTCTAACCCAGTGCTGACTCACGATTATAAACATTATTTAATAGTTATTGATGGAAACTAATGTTTATCACATGATTATAAACAAATATTACTGGAAAATAAATGGACTGCAATTTTAAAAGTCATCTTAATACATTAATACAAAAGGGAGGGGGGGAGGAAATTATCTTTGGTAAATAAAGGCTAGCAACTCAGGAAAACAAATGGAAACTAGAACAGACACAAAATAGAGCAGCGAGATTCATAACAAACGAATATTCACATTTCACTAGAGTAACACCTTTAGTAAAATCACTAAATTTAGAAAGCCTTCAGGATAGAAGACTTAAGAGTAAAGTAGCAATTATACACAAAACACTGAACCATAATCTCCAAATACAAAAACAAAACTTAATAAAATACTCGGAAAGACACAAAGATAAAGGCACATTCCTCGTCCCATATGCTAGGACAAATCTGTACAAATGCTCTTTCTTCCCTAGTGCCATTAGAGCATGGAATGGTTTGCCTGAGCTAGCCAGGAAAACCAGTGACTTGGCAGAATTTAAGTCACTGGAAAATATGCATGACTGAATGCATGACGCGTAGGACGTAATCATCTTCTTTTTTGAAGTAACGTCTGTATTATATAAGATAAGATAATTGTATATCACATTTATTATTTTCCAATAATAAATAAAAAAGTTATAAATACAAGTTATATCGAAGCGAGGTAGCGCACTTCGAAATGGCGGAAAAATTAATTCTGTCCAAAAGTGGAAGATAATTCCGGATTAATTCCGGAGTCAAAGAGTTAATATAATTTCTTATTTATCTCAAAGTTTTTTCTTTAGGATCTCCACCTTTTAATGTGTGGGTTTGAGCTTATAATTTGCTATACATGTATGAGCTCACCTGAGCCAACATCAAATCTAAACTCCAAGTGTCTGTCTTTGACAATCAGTGCAATAAAATCTTGCTTTCCATCAGCCTTCTGGGCATTGTACAGAATGATGCCATCTTCTAATCTTCTGGGGTTGAAGTCTAATTTGATGCTCAGGGTCATAAGTCCACCTTTAATCGTGTCATAAGAAATGAAGGAGGTTCTATCAAATGCTGGGTCAGCAATCTGGATGGCTGCAGAAAGAATAAAACAAAGTCAGGTCACACTACATTTATGAAGGGAAACAAAAAGTTAAATAAACAATTAGAAACAAATCTTCAGACACTTACTTCTGCTGCAGCGATCTCCAGTCAATCTTAATGGACAAGCACAAGAGTAGCCACCTTGAGGCAGGTTGACACACCTGCCTTCTGGTCCACAAAGTCCTGGGTATAGCATAGAGAAAATGAAGCAGGAGTTTTAAATTAAGTTGTTTTTTTTAGGAGGGGCAGAAATCAAATGAAAGTAAGAAAAACAAAGAAAGACAAAGAAATGAAAGAAGGGGAAAAAAAAGGTAGGAAATCAAAGGGAAAAAAAAAAGAAATCAAATGAAAGAAAGAAAGAAAGAGAAAGAAATCAAAGGAAAGAAAGAAAAAGAAATCAAATGAAAGGAAGAAAAAGAAAAAAAAAAGAAAGAACAAAAAGAGAAAGAAATCAAAGGGAAAAAAGAAAAATGAAAAAATGAAAGAAAGAAAAAGATTAGAAAGAAAGAAAAATCCAAAAGAAAGGAAGAAAAAGATAAAAGAAATGAATGAAGGTGGTCTCCATCTTCTTTATGCTAACCATTGAGATGAACAGAATGTTACTCACCTGGGGAGCAGGTCTCTCTCCTCTGTTCACATTTCTCTCCTCCAAATCCTGAAGGGCACTCACACACATAGCCATAGCGAATGTTGAAGGCTCTGCAAGTGCCGCCGTTCACACATGGCCTCTCAATAGCACACACGTCATAGGGGATGACATTTTTCAGACTCACAGCCTCAGCACCCAAGTTCATGTTAACACCTTTAACCTGCACCTGACTCAGACTGCCTGCAAGCCATACAAATGAGTTAGGATTGTTTCTGTTGCCACACATAATCACATACACAGTAGTCTTTTAACTAAAAGTACTAGAAAATCATTATATACATCCTAACAACTAACCTGACCCCCTCTCCCCCCCCCCAAAAAAAATTAAAATGTTGAATCTGACAAAAAAAAAAACACACATGCATGAAAAAAACAAACTACCTATTCTTTTTCAAGCTTCTGTACAAGAATTTCTAAATTGGTGAGCAAGTTCATTAAAAAATTGGTAAACAAAACAAAACACTTCATGCAGCTAGGTTTTATTAACGACTGTAAAGTCATTGTGATACCAAAGTGAATCATGTCGAATTCATTTGTTTATTCTGAGGTTTTAAGAATTTGTTTAATTTGTCAATAAATAGTCAAAAAAACTTTCATTTTACCCTAATGGATAGAATAATTCACTTTACTTTGTCCAGAATAAGCAGAAACTTCAAATTTATGATTTAATCTTTAGATAAATATTTAAAGTGAAATACTTTGCTCTAAACAATTTTTTTATTTACAAATATTGAGTATTTTCTGTTTCTGACCTTTACATCATCTGCCCTATAGATCACAAGGTCTGAAAGGGGACCTTAACTTTTAGTTTTACTATTGAGCATTTAAAAAAAAATGGAAAGCAATTTCTTAATTGGATCATGAATCAGGATGGTGTAAACGCAACTTACCGACGAAGCCACGGGAGTAACCAGCGGAAGGAGGAATATTTCTGTAGTCTGGAACAGAGCCGAGGTAGAGAGGTGCGCCAAGGTCTAGACCTTCATGCTGACCAGGAGCGACACCGACATAAGCAGGTTCATCATTGACTAGCAAGGTGCCTGATGATACAAAGAAATAATTACTTTACTTTTTCTATTTCAGATGTCAAACTGGTATTGTTAATTCGAATGCAGACATGACATTAGCACACACAAAAAGACACAAAATAAATAAAAAACCACCAACCATTCTTTTTGGATCGTTTCAGGTGCACAGTATGCCATTTGTTCAGCTCTAGAGACCTGTTACCTCGTATGATGGCAGGGCCAGAGCCAACATCAAATCTGTCAATGATTACAAGTTTAATTTTACAACCAAATAGCAAATTTTATGAGTGAACAAATATTTGTAATTAAAAGAAAAATGCCCACTTGATTAAACAAATCCCCTTTCTGAACCATAACAAGATAATATAAATAATAATGGCATCAATTCTGAAGTCTAACGATGAGTGCAGTGTTTAACATGAATATGCAAACATAGCAAAACAAATTGCAACATGAAATACAAGATAAACTAAATTCAACTCTCATGACACACTTTTTACAATACAATACTTCTAGGTTATGGCTTAAAAAATGTATGAAAGTCAAACAATGTCACCTGAACTCTGGAACCTGCTGTTGCAATCCAAAGCAGACAAAGTCTCCTGCAGCCGTGGGGTATTGTCCATTGTACAACAGCAAGCCATCAGTTGATTCAGGTCGGAAAGACAACAAAATATCTAGGTCTTGGTAGGCATCAGTAAGTGGTTGGTACTCCAGATATGAATTCTGATTGTTTCTTCCAAAATAAGGCACCAAGGCTTGAAAACAGAGCAATAGGAAACAGTCATTGCTTGCGGAAGTTTTACAAAAGTACAACAAAACCAGCCTATATAAATACTAATCTTTATCAGTACAACCATATGCTATCAGTGTAAGAAAAACAAACAACAACTATAGGTCATATTCACACATGTATGCATTCAATGTTAAGGGAAATAATTTAACAGTCCCAGTCCCATAATTTATTGTGAGTCATGGATTCATTTAAATTTTTAAAAAAAATGTGTCTTGTTAAAACTATTACTTTCTAATTATGAAGAGTGCAGCAGAACTTAGGGAACACACACATGCATCATTACAGTTCAAATATGTACCCATTAATTATTAGTGGTTACAATTACAATGGCAATACAAGTTAGATGCACCACCTCTGCTTACCTCCAACAAAAAGGTAGACAGGATAAACAGAAGGGACTTGACCTGAACCCTGGCATGCATATGCACCTGTGTCTCCTTCCCTGACTCTTGGGATGTACAGGCTGCCATCCTGATTCACTTCATGCTCACTATAAAGAAATGAACATAGGTAAGACTGAATAAAACATAGGTGAAACATAATAGCTGAAAAGAACATATGTGAAACGTAATATCTGAATAAAACATAGGTGAGACTTCATACTAAATAGAACACAGGTGAAGCTTCAGAGCTAAATAGAAAAACATCATAGTAACCCAAGCTTAATCTTCCAATCAACTCTACATCTATTTCACCCCCTATCAATCTTAATAGTAATGCTTTTATTAATGATCCTCGCTGCTTCTATAGCAGTGTTCTGGTCTGATTACTTTTAAAGACTTTTTTTTTTTTTTTGTTGAGTAGGGTAACTTGAAGAAAATCTCCATGCTGCCTTATAGGTGGTCAGAAAACAAACTTGGCTGAGTAGTCTGGGGAATGTGATCTGACTAGTCTAGGGAGTGTATTTATTCTGAGTAGTCTGAGGAGTGTGTTCTGACTAGTCTGGGGAGTGTCTACTGACTAGTCTGGGGAGTGTGTTCTGACTAGTCTGGGGAGTGTGTTCTGACTAGTCTAGGGAGTGTATTTATTCTGAGTAGTCTGGGGAGTGTGTTCTGACTAGTCCAGGGAATGTCTTTTGACTAGTCTGGCAGTGTATTCTGAGTAGTCTTGAGAGTGTGTTCTGACTAGTCTGAGAGTGTGTTCTGACTATTCTGGGAGTGTATTCTGACTAGTCTGCGAGTGTGTTCTGACTAGTCTGGGAGTGTGATCTGACTAGTCTGGGACTATGTACTGACTAGTTAGCAATGTGCTGTAATTTGTAAGTTTTAGCCATTTCTTCAAAAATGAAGATTTTTACATTCTAGCCCAAACATCCACCAGGACAACAGGGGATAGCAGCAGTGAAGGCTGAAAACCTGACCCATCAAACAATTGTCCAGAAAGCATACCCCACATCTGCATATGTTGGGATTGGTGTGCTAGTAAGAAAATGTTTTTGAGGCCTTATTTTTAACAATATTTAAAACCATTGCCAACAATGGAAATTTTCATTATAGAACTTGCAAGTTAGATTATCTTAAATCCGGCAATTAAATACAGAATCCTTCAGACCTTAAACCATACAAATAATGTAAGCAATGCAGTTGCCAGTTGTAGGTATTTATTTAACCCATAAACTCTACAGTTAACTGAAACTTTAAAGCTTGCATTGTATTTCAACTACATCAGCCACTTGAATCCTGCACTTGCATAACAGCCAGTTAGCACTGTCGTACATTGTTCAGATTGACTAATGAATCACAAGCACTTACTAAGGTAGTTCGCCATCTTTTTTAACCCATGTCACCCTGGGTGGTCCTGAGCTCTGAAGATTACACTTGAGCTGGGCTGGGCTGCCTAATGCTGCTGTGGTATACTCTTGGAAGGTGTTGATTGATGGCTTGGCTGAAAAAAAACCCAGAGAAACAACAAATAAAATGACAGTTTTGACATTACGACATCAGATGCATCAGGGCCCTTAAAAACAGACAAAAGGTACCTAATTGTATCTCTATTAAAGGAAAAACTTTTTAACAAATCGGGTAAACCCAATTTCACAGTATTTTATATTTGATATGAATAAGTAGTCTGAATGGGTGAACCCATTTTCTCACTCTACTTTTATTTTCATAGCAAAATAAAAAATGTGACAGGAACATGTTTCATGTCTTACATAGAACTAAATTCAATCCAGTAAGTCAGTAATATCCAAGCCACGGTCCGCGGCTTATATCCAGCTAGTAATAATATATAATACAATCCAATCTTATAATTTTCCCTCTTAAACTGTCTATATATATTCCCTAATTTTGTCATCTACATTTCTTCTAGAATATTGGTCTTTGAAAACTAAATCTAGTCTTATGACAATTTATCTGCACTGTTTAGCAAAGTGAATGCAATAAGTGACCTTACCAGTGACCTTCAATCTGATATCAACAGTTCTTGATCCAGCAGGGGCTGTAAGTGTGCAGCGGTAGGTGCCACTGTCACTAACCTTTGCATTCTCTATGTGAAGTGAATAGTTGGAGATGACAGCGTAGCGGCTTATTGGGCCCTCCAGTTTGGACCACTTGAAAGTAGCAGATTCAGTAAAGGATTCTGGAAAGAGTTGAAACAACTGCTGTAGGACTGGGGGCAATAAAGAGCATGAGGACTGGCACTGGATTAATAAAAGGCACAATGATACAACAGTACAAGTCACACTAAGTGACCAGATGGGAAAGACCACACAAAATGTGGTACAGTATGCAGTTGTGAAGTTAATCATTTGCCATCACAGTATACACATTTAGTTGAACAAAAATATAATGGTTTTGTTTATAATTACCATAAAACTGCTTACACCCTTCCCTTAAAATGTATACCATGGTGATGTTTATAATTATCTTAAGACTAGTTACAACTGCCCCTCAAAATGTATACCATGGTTATGTTTATAATTATCTTAAGACTAGTTACAACCCCCCCTCAAAATGTATACCGGTACCATGGTGATGTTATAATTATCTTAAGACTATTTACAACCGCCCCTCAAAATGTATACCATGGTAATGTTTATTATAACTTATAAGGTATATTTAACATATAAACCAGGAATAGGATCATTGAGAATAATGCCAGATAATGGTGCTATACTCACCTGGGGTACACTCAAGATCTATTGCATCTCCCTCAACAAAATAGTTGACACCTATCTCATCTCCAAAGTCTAAGGACAAATGAAACAAAAACAAACATGACTTAATTGTAAATTTCACACCAGCAGATACATGGTCACATGATTATTGATAGTTTGGATTCAATTTCAGATTCCTCAGTTGGAGACACATATACTTGAAATGTAAGTAATGTTTCTCTTTGAGCTTATTAATCAATCCTTTCCTAAGTATTCTATAGCCCTTTAATCTGATGACCTGAATATCAGACTAGGGAATTGTTTTCTATATAAAGTTTTGACAATATGGATAAATATGATAAAAAAATAATTTATTTTTAATATGGATCATAAATGTTTTTCAAGATCAGGTCTAGATTTAGATCCCAGAGGCTCTTTTCACATTCAGTAAGTTTCTATATTTAAATTTCAAACATTATTATAAAAATAATTTTTAATTTTATAAAAATTGCTTTGTGCTACAAGGGCATGCCCAAAAGGCTGGCAACCCAAAGGCAGACCCCGAATGCGTTGGATTGATGATGTGGAAGCAGATCTGCAACAGCTTGGGGTTAGGGTATGGAGACGAAAGGCCCAGGAGAAATCTGAATGGAAGGATATGTGCAAGCAGGCCAGAGCCCTTCAAGGGCTGTAGCGCCACTGGGATGAGATGGATAAGGGCATGCATTCCTTTTTAACTCTTTACTAAACATATCATTTTCTAATATTAAAAAAATTAATTCCATCCAAAGCTGAAACATAATTTCAAAGTCAAAGAGTTAAACCATGTTTATAACAGCTCTCTCTTAACTGTCAACTCTAATATAGTCTAAGTGGACATGAACAAAAAAAATTTACCATTATCAACAATGACTGAGAAAGTCAACTGCTCACGTCCAGCTTCATTGGAAGCAATACAGCTATATCTACCAGAGTCAACAGGTGAAGCATTGTAGATCCTACAAACAGAAGAACATTTCATTTCAAAATTACATAATGAAAAGTGAAAGTGGGTAAAAAAACAATAAAACACTGAAACAAGATGTTTTCAACAGTGATCCATTCTTTTATAAGTCAAAACACCTTAACTCTGTGAAAGACCATGCCTACATTGATTTGATGATATTAAACTAAATTGATTTTTGGATTCATAAACTTTAATTTGTGTTGTGTAAAAAAAAATCATGCATTATCCTATAATTTGATACCAAATAAAACATTTTCTGATAATAAACAAAAAAAGTTATTAATGTTTAGTCAGAACAAGATAGTGAAATTCATGAATAACACTATCGGAACAAGAAAAATAATTACGGAGAGAAAGAGTAAACAAAATGGAAGTATTTCTTATCTCCGGTGGATACATATTTCAAACAAATCTAGAATTGAGGTAGTGTCTCCCCCTCCACTACCCAAAATCAGGTGGCCTAAAATACAAATTGTTAAAGTAATGCCAACGATAGACCAAAATTAAACTTCATAGAGTTAAGGCATCCATCGTAACTCCTAACTGATGATGCAACATTGATTTGACCCCATTAAATTAAATTAATTTTTAGTTTAATAAACTTTACTATAAAAATGTTATATAAAAAGAGCATGCATTCTTCTATAATTATATATTTAACATTTCATACAAAAACTTACTGAGGTTAAATCAAAACAGGGTAGTGAAACACAAATTAGCAAAATGAATAATTCCATCAGAGCGTGGACAATAATTACAGAGAGAAAGAGTTAAAACTGTTTAAAGAAAGAAAGCCAGAGAACAAAAGGCTCTATTTAAATTAAATCTTCAATGAACAAAAGTTTTTTAAAATATTGTATCCATGGGCTTAATACTCTTTGTAACGACATAAATATGAACAATTCCATCAGAACATGGACAATAATTAGAGAGAAAGAGTTAAAACTATTTAAAGAAAGAAAGCCAGAAAACAAAAAGCTCCATTTAAATTAAATCTTCAATGAACAAAAGTTTTTTTTTAAATATTGTTGTAACTCCAGTAGCGGACTGAAATAGTAAATGTGTGAGACCTACTGACACACAGACTTAGGAGGTCAACTGCTGCTAATGCACGCATTATGACCTGTGTTGTGATCACATGACAAAAGCCTTGACAGTCGAGAGTCAATGTGTTAAGAGTCCAGTCCAGAGAGAAGCAGTTAGAACTATGTGTGAAAACGGAGTCTTCGAAAATGTAGCTGGACGAGCTAAACAGACTTGTCATGTTAGTTAGGCAGTTCTATTGTGTGTAAATGCATTGTAGTTAGTGTTGACAATTATGTTTATAGGCTGTGATAGTAGCATTTGTTATTAAACCGCCACTGTGTTTACTGAAGCTCTTGTTGTCAAGTTCTTATGTTAGATGTGCTGTGTTGTGTTAAGTAGTGTTTGCAGAAGGCCTGATAAAGAAAGTCATTACAATATTGTATCCAAGGGCTCACTACTCTTTGTGACAACATAAAGATGGATAATTTTATCAGAATGTTGACAATAATTACAGAGAGAAAGAGTTAAAACTGTTTAAAGATAGAAAGCCAGAAAACAAAAAGTTCCATTTAAATTAAATCTTCAATAAACAAAAATTTTTTTTTAAGTACTCTTTGTGACAACATAAATCTAAAACTTTTTCAAAACAATAATCCTTAACAATTTAACAGCATTACGTGAGAACACCGTCACGAATCTGATGCTGATCAGGAAAAGCTACTCCATTTTCTCTCTCCCAGCTAATAGTTGGTGCAGGACTTCCTCTGGCACTGCAAATGAGCTGAATAGTGGAACCATATGGGTATCTGGGTGTAACTGCTAATGGTATATCAATGGAAGGAGGCACTGTGGATTGAAGGCAAGACAATTTTTTAGGTAAAATAGCTTGATTATATAAGGTGGCTTGAGCACAGACAAGTAATTTTTTTTTAATTTGAGATTTGTCAAAAGTTGAGCAGTTAAAGCCTCATTGATACTCCACCCTCCTTTTCCCCAGATGTCCAAAAATGCATTTAATGTGCTATAGGAGTATTGAAAAATCTAAAAGCAATTATAAATAAAATCAATGGCCTTAAAAAACAACAACATATTGTTGTAACTGAACTGTGACGTAGGTCAGTGTAACCCTATGTGAGATCAACCAACACATGTGACACATGTCTGTGTACTTTAAAGGAACTCCAAGTGTAGAGCAAGGGTGATGGTTATCTAGCTATGGACTGTATTTTTTAGAAGGCCTTGGGTCAAGTCCAACACAGTAGGGGACCAGCAGAGTTAAGATGAGACAGATTTAAGCTCAACTTGTGTAAAGCTGTTATAGTCAGACATTTGCCACTGCAATTGTAAAGTACTTGATTGTTTATTTGTGTGCTTATTTATTACACTGATTAAAGTGTAATTCCAAGTCCCAGTTGTCAGTTCTTGACCTAGCTGTACTCTTCTGTCAGTGTTTATAGAAAACAAGTTAACTTTCAGACCTTGCAATTAATGGGACAGATGAGCTTAAGGTCATCTGTTTCAATGGCCAATGGTTAATGAGCAGCGTGTCAAGCGGCCAGCACAACGACCAACTGCCTTTACTTTCCCCAATAAAATTGGATACCCATTAGAGTTGGGTGGACTCAGGGGCACCCTATAAATCCAGGAATTCAAAATCCCTGTCTCTACTAGGATTGGACCCCAGGACTAGAAGCCAAGCACTTAACCTCTCAGCCCCCCCCCCATGTTACATGAGAGCTGTTTTTAATATACAGGACCACAGGTTCAGAAGCAGAGCATTGAACCACTCAGCCACCACCTTGCCCTTCTGTTTATAGAGAATGGTAACACTATACATACATTTAGCTTGATGGGTAACATGTGAAAGAAAGAATATATTTTAAAGTTGTTTTTTTTTTAAGCCCTGACTTCTGAACTGTCATGCAATATAGTTTTTTAAAGATTTTCATGTACAATAAAGAGACAACATGTACAGTGTTTAAAGTTGGGTCAGACTAACTTGAAGTGAAACAGTACAAGATGAACACTTTGGATAGGTCTACACCTTTATGGTGACTGTGCATTGCCCACAACCACAAGGTTTTGTCAAGAGGATTTGAGCCCTCTATAGCCCTTACTCCATAGAGTCAGAGAATAATGATGACTTTTTAAAAATTCTAAAACACAAGCATAATAAATATAATCTCAGGATTGATACTGTATATTTGTGTGGTCCTCTTATTAGTCTACTAGTTTCATTTTTCTCATTTAAACATTATAAAACATACAACTGTACTGTAAAACAATACATAATTAAATCTAAATAATGTTCATCTTTCCCTTTGTGTTCTGTAGTACTAAGGGTAAGGGTTAAAGAAATCAACCATCATTCTCACCTACAACAATGACATCAGCATAGGCTTCACTCGAGCCAATTTCAGTGGTGGCAACACACTTGTAGCGGCCGGCATCTGCACTGGTCACCTGCCTGATGTCCAAGACTCCATTGCTTTCCCTGGCCTGTGGGGACAGGACCCCATCCTCTTTGGTCCACTCAACAGTGTAAGGATATGAACCACCCAGCTGGCAACTAAGACGTAAACTTGATCCAGCCCTCACTCTTGTTGAAGACGGGCTAATCACTAAATTAGATGTCACTGATTGAATAAAAAAATTGAGGTATTCTTTAGAAATGATTGGACATCAAATATTTTTTTAAAACTGTTTAAAACAGAACCATTTTATAATAACAATATAGTGAATATCCTATCATAAAAATGCTTAAAAAAATAAAACTGACATTGTGCTTGAGTAGCTGAAGGGACTCGAGTTTGAATCCTGATGTAGAATAGGAATATTTTATTTCAGCCTCCAATGGACTTCTAATGAGTCATGTTTTTTTTTAGCTCCAATGGGCAGAATGGAAACCATCACCAAACATGTCCATTAAAGAATTTTGATAGAATCACACTGAGTTTGTTATAGGAGCAAGGAAGACTTGCTATATACAAAAGCAGTGATTATTATAATAAAATTAAATTGCTCGGATGTTTCTTCAGATTAGAAAGTTATTACATCCTAACCCTAACCTCCCGCAGGACTGCAGAGA
>JADKLZ010025331.1:0-38159 GCA_021533235.1 Biomphalaria straminea | reverse complement strand
AGGTCATGATCTTCTGGTAAATATATTGAATCATCTTCACTATCACTGTCACTCAAGCGTTCTAAGGTTAAAAACATTTGAGTAGCTTATGCTACCGTTAATCTTTTAGCAACTCTACCACAAACAACACTGCATCCAGTCTTAACATTGATGTCTGTATATTACTTAGCAACACACACATTAAAATATTATTAAAAACAGAAAATAATATTTGTTATTGCATAAAGACGCCTAAAAAACGAAGGTTTTGTTTTCTTAATCTTTTTTTTTTTAGAACAAGCTTTAAAGAATATAACCACAAGAAAAGGAACAATTTTAGAAGGCACCCTCTGACCAAAAAATGTCAGTATAATAGCAAAACTAGGGTGGAGCTGTTTTGCGAGTATACAGGGTAAATGAGTTTTAATAGTGTATCTCTTGGTGAAATGGTTAAAGAAGCTCTTTTAGGCGACATCCCACGTCCCATGTTTGCGATAAACACAATACGCTACCCAAGGATAGCTAAAACATTTTTTAAAAAGAATATTATAATTATATGCTGGTGTTAATAATTAAAAGTTAGTTTTATATAAATGAAAATCTAGAGACTTAAGTTATTATAGTTAAAATTAATATTTAGTTAGATTCTAAGAGTACAAGAAAATGCTTCAGGAAACTTACAGTGCTCTCCCAAACTGTTCAAAGAGGAGGGGCACCCACATTATTTTATTTTACAGACGAAGGTTGAGAATGTTTGCTCTAAATTCTAAGATAGGCCTATACCCCTTTTGTACATAAATGTTAAATACAAATATATAGTGTGTGTTTAAAAGGTTTGAAAACATAACACTAGCTATTATTGTTCAGAATAGAATGCAAATAAAAACAGTTCATACTGTCTGAAGTATGATTTGCGGTTCAGACATTGCCTTAAGTAAATTAACCAGTCTTTTGTAAACGTAGAATATAAAGGCCTATAAAATGTATTGTCATGATCTGTTTTTTTTAATCATAATCTATTTCTATTATTATCAACCAGTCTTGAATTATTGGAGATCTAGTCAAGTTGTAAATAGCGATAGTATTTTTTATTTATATATATGTTGTATACCGGTACCATTTTCTTTTATAGCAGACAGTTTCTGTGCATCATGACGATTAAATAGATAGCCTAAAGCAGGGGTGGGCCACATGCGGCCCGCCGAAGTGTTTTCTGCGGCCCGTGGACACCTAAAGAAATCGGGTGTGCCCACACATTACATATATAAAAATTGAAATATATTAAAAAATAAATAATTGTAAATATCTTTAAAAATTATTGAAACTTTTGATTCTTATCACTTATAATGAAGAGGCTAAAGAAACGTTGTCTCTACACGTCTTTCTAAAAAGTTCAAAGTAAATAAAGTTATTTTAAATGGCAATATTTCGAATAATTCACTCAAAAACAAGCCACAACTGCGTTGAAAGTGTTGGGTTGGCTTGTTACGTTGTACAAGATGGCAAGGGTAACAACTGATGGAGACCGTGCTTTGACTGACAAAAACAGGCTTTGTAATAAAGTAAAGAGAATATCTCAACCATAAACTCATTACAAGAAATTGAAAACAAAGTTGCAGTGACTACCAATAAAGTTATGTGTAACAAACAATACTCTACCATGTAAAGATTTGAAAACAAAACACTCCTATGTTCGGTTACACAGTAGTATTCACTAGCCTAGCATTCGAAGAATATGGAATCTCAAAGAAAAAATTGTAAGGTTTCTTGACTTGTTACTACTATTTCTAATGAAGAGTTGAATACAGACTTCATGTTTATCATCGGAAGCATTGCAATTTGCTGTTTGCACATGAAATGTATGTGCATCTTAAATTTTTCCAAAGCTATTCCATTTCTTGAGGCCAGCAAGTGAAATTAGGGTTTATCATTTTCCTTAGCTGAAAGGTGAAACTATATCTAGTGAAGTGGTTGCAAAGACTTATTTGGAATCCTTGGTTGTGGAATTTGAAAGCGAATTTCAAGACGTCAGCAACGTGTAACCAGTTTTCAATACCCTCAGCTCACCATTTAATGCTGAAGCTGACTCAGCTCCAGAGGACATACCTCCAAGCAAATTATGACGTAAAAGAAAGGTTCCAGTCAGTTCTTTCGCGACAGTTCATGGGTGCCAGAAGCTGTATATCCACACTTAAAAAAGCTTTGCTGCTTAATAACGTTCACATCATTTGGAACCACATTCATATGTGAACATGCTTTTGTTTATTTGAAAATTATCAAGTGTTAGAAAAGTCGATGCTGATTGACTGTAATTCTAATCTTGCCATAACAACGGTCATCAGATCTTGTGTGGTGCCAACCAAAGGCCCAACAGACTAAGGGATAGTCAAAGAGGATTTTACAAATCTTTCAGATATTGTTGCAATGGAAAAGGCGGAGAAACAATTCTATTGGTCTCCTTTTGTCGTCTGCTATTCGTTCCCAGAAGTTTTCCGCTGAGCATCAAAGGTAAAGCTTGAGCCTCTTTTGAAAACGATTTTTGAACTGATATGTATAATGTGAATTCAGAGATCTCAACTTTAATGGCTATAGTGACAGAGTTTCCCTTCGACATCGTAGTTCACAGTGTTTCAAGCCACAAAGAAAATGTGAGGATATTTGGAAAACTGCTAAATTTTACTCTTATCCCTCTTCACCCAAACTGTCTGGAAATTGCATTTCCCAAAAGTGAAACAAATGAAGCCTTTCTACAATGAATCTGAAACATTTCAATGTAGTTTACATTTTGTTTGTAGAATAACTAGTTCTAGGGGACGCGATGGCTGAGCGGTTAAGCACACGGTTTCCAAACCTGAGGTCCTGGGTTCAAAGATCGGTGAAGACCAGGATTTTTTATTTCGAGTTTTTCAGGTCGTTCTGAATCGACCCAACTCTAATGGATTCTTGGCTTTAGTTCGGGAAAGTAAAGGCGGTTGATCGTTGTGCTGAACACCTGAAATTGGCTTGTAAACTGTTCGACATACAAACAGATAATCTTAACATCATCCATATCTGCCCCATAGAAGTCTGGAAAGGGCACTAAATGGTTCTCATTCTCATAAGAGGTACTTACATATTTTTTTTAGTTAATTTTATCTAAATTTAAAATTAGGCCTAAACAAAAACTCGAGTTCTTCTTTTTAGATAGCTATAATATTTTCGTTAGCATTTTAAAACACATTTTAATGAGCCTTACGTGACATGTCTTATTAGATATACTGTTGAAGCCACATTAAATGTGGAAAAGATAGGACAGGCAGTTATGTACTAATACGAGACTAATAAACTTTGTTTCATTTCTAGCTTTGCGTAAGTATCCTGTCCTAGTTTTTAATTGCTCCATCATTCCCATCAATTCAGGCTAACTGCTTTAAAAGCTCTTTGACATTAGAGATACGGTTTGTTGAACCAACCAATCGCAGCTACTCCCAAATGCTCAAACATTTATCAGTATAACATGTCTGCATTAGCCAGGGGTCAAAATCGATCAATAACAATTAGGATAGTTTTGTGTCTTTATACACAGACAAGACTTCATCGAAGCGTAATAGCTGAATGGTTTAGACCAACTATCTTCCGCTGGCTATCTTTGTACTTGATTTGATTACAGTGACAGTGAACTTTGTGTTTTGGACTTTGCAGATAAAGTTTGTTCTGGAAACTTGTTTCTGTTGTAACCGATTGTTTGATTTTATAGTTTAAAATAAATTGATTACGCGAATGATACGCTGTATTTGTTTCATTTTTTCGACTCATCAAATCGTATTTATTGTGAATCTTTTGTGAAATATTTTTAGTTTAAATTAGCATGAATATTATTCAAATGCAGTTATTTCGGCTTCTGTTAATAGGAGCTAACGATGATTCAGAACAAAAAAATTGTATTTCGCAATTCTTCTGGCCACAAAACTTAATAGACTGTGAGTCAATTCAACGTGTGAAATGTCAGGCATAACTGTAGGCCTACTTTATGATAGAAAAACAACGTGCCAAAATGGCAATTATTACTTTGGAATCAAATGTCAACGATACACTGCCAATTGTTCAATTAAACGGCTACATATTCACAACATTTATTTTTTCATAATAATATTAACAGAATATCTATAGGCTTGACTATTTGAAATATGAATACATCCATCAATTCTTCAGATTGCTCTATGGAGTTCCGGTCCATGAGAGTACATCTATTTGATAACAGGCACGCTGCGACCGCCAGGGCATTCTTTTCTTCGCTCTTTGCCATCTTCACCGTACTGGACAACATCGCGGTCATGCTGTCCGTCCATCGTTCCACAATGAGAAACAACACAGGCGCTCCAAACGACAACACCCCAGACAAACGCAGCATTTCGAAGACGCTGATGATGTCTTCGGGATTTTCCGGCTTTCTGATCGGCAGTCTTCTAATGCCTCTAGGAATTTACGAATTCGCCAACAGTGGTAGGTGGTACTTGGGAAGAGAGCTCTGCAGTGTCAGGCTGGCTGGATTAAACATAGCATGTGCTGTCTACGCTAACCACATCCTCTGCATGTCTATAGATAGATACTTGGCAGTGTGTAAATCAATGTTGTACAGATCGCTTACCTCAAAACTAGGTTACTTAATGGTCGGCACATCCTGGGCACTGCCCTTTCTTTGTTTCATGCTTTTTTTCGTCAAAGGGTTCAGTCACGCCGATGAATCGGACATTGAGAGATGTTATCGTCTCAGAGACATCTGCATATTCGTCTTCAACTTAAAAACTCTAATCAAGGTCAACATATTTGGTGTGTATATCCCATTTATGACCACTGTTGTTATATATGTGTTCATCCTACGCGAAACGTGTAGATTTAACACACGCAAATCAAAACGCCAGAGAGTCAGTTATTCTAAAGTGTTGCAGCCGGCGTTATCCAGCACTACAGAAACGAGCATCGACGAAGCAAAGGGCAACGCAGGAGAAACTAGCTCTCGCAATCTCTCGGAGTCTTCTGAGATAATACGAGATGAAAATTCACATAATAATACGAGATCTAGGTCCACTCCTCAGTTTTACTCAGACGATCTCATTACCTCCCATTCCACATCCACTGGAAATCTTTCAAAAAGGAAACCAACAAAATGCGCCGTTATTCGCAGCAGACTATCAGTGCAGTTAACACAAAACAAAAAAGCGGTGCGCACTATTGGAAGCATCCTTCTGTGTTATACACTCTGCTGGTTGCCTCTATGGGTTTGTACCGTAATGGGAATATTCCGTCTGCAAGTCAGTGACATTTGGCTTTTCATTTCCGTTCAGTGGTTCGCCTATTTAAACGCAACAATGAATCCTTTGATATTTTGTCTAAATAAATCAGTTCGACTACAAATGAAGAAATTACTGTGTGTATTGAGAAAAGCATAGACATTCATCTGCTTTTATATATATTTTAAAAACCTTTTTTTTTTACAACTAAGGTGCTTTTTATATTTTTAAAGGCAGCACCTAGTCGAGCATAACAATTAAACACAGTTAGACGATAATGGTCATTGATTGTAAAGAGGACATTGATTGTGATATGAGGTAAAGATTGTGATATAGGACAGCGATTGTAATAAATGACATTGATGGTGATATATGAATATGGTTGAGATAAATGGCATTGATCGTGATTGAGGGCATTGATTGAGATAAATGACATTGATTTTGATAACGGACACATATTTTAATAAAAGCCATTGATTTTAATGAAGGATATTGATTGTGATAAAGGGCATTAATTGTGATGAAGGGCATTGATTGTGATAAAGGGCATTGATTGTGATGAAGGACATTGATTGTCATAAAGGACATATTTTTTGATAAAGGACATTGATTTTGATAAAGGCATTATGATTGTGATAAAGGACATTGATTGCGATGAAGGACATTGATTGTTTTAAAGTACATATATTTTGATGAAGGACATTTATTCAGATGAAAGACAGTGAATGGTTCGATTTTATTTCTGAAATGTTTTCTTTTCTTTAATTCTCCACGCGTGTCCATGTTAATGTGATGTAATGTTGTGTGAGAGTTTGTTCCCTTAGCGGATTAGGAAGTGTGTGTTGCTGTTGGTTACCTAATGCGTGAGTGTATTTGTTAATCTGACATGTCATTTATTTATTTTCCACTTGTATTTAAGAGATTATCAACAGTCCGTCCGTCACGTTTAGATCATCAAAACGAGAAAATATTTTGAACATTCGATCTTTAGGTATCGTACTTCGTTGATGTCAAGTTTCTATTATCGCGAGCACGTTACCCTGCTTCAACGTGGCGCTCGCGTGCAAACGGTTCACAAGAGGAAGTGGCTAGACGAAAGGGTAACAAACAGTGGGGGTGCCCACATGTGGACGAGAGTTCACCTCTTGCACGGCGCGGAATAGCACAAAGCTCCCACAAACCTGTCACGAATCCATGCGCTGTTCCTCAAAGGACCGTCTCATTAATGGCGAATCCCGCACAGTTAGCTTGGTACAATGAAGGTAAATGGTGGCGGCCCCCGGTACCACCCTGTGGTTTGGCAATAGAAATGCCCTATAGACATTGACTAGGGTCACTCCCAGACAGACCTGTCAGGTCCGCAGGTTTTTGTTTTTTTTACTGTTTGTTTTTGTTCTCGGACAGATGCAGACAGTTTTTTTTTCAAACTTAGAGCTCGAAAAGCCTTCGGATCAACTCTTCAACTATCCACACGATTTCTATTATTTATAAAACATATGGCGAAACTCTGAAACTATATAATAGTTGTGTCATTTAATAAATATCAACAAGATAAAAAAATATATATAATGTTTCACCCATACAGCATTAATAACAACCAATTTAATTTTTTTTTAAAGGCTTACATTAATTTTCATGGACCTCATTCACCAAATGTAAATACACACATTTAGCCACGTCATAATATTGATAAAATAGTGAAAATTACGTATCATATGATAGCCTTACGTATTGCGTAATTTGTATAGAACATATAGAGAAAATGTTGTTTGTTTACGTTTGGTGAATGAGGTCCATTATAAGCTATACCTAGACAAAATAATAATCATGGGCGTAGCCAGGACTTTTTAATATATAGGCTATATGTGTGTGTGTGCATGTGTGTGTAAATAATAATTAATCTTTATCACATTCTGACCCTTCATTCTCTTGGAAGACATTTATTGTGCCGTAGAATATGTTCTTCACTGAGTTAGTGGAAAACTCCCCGCCCTTGCCAGCGCGGGACGGAGCCCCGCCGCCAAGCACTATTTCCGGTGCTGAAAGCCAACAAAATGCATTCTGAGGTATTTACAGTGCATTATCCTGCTCTTAAAAGTTTTATTTCAAAAATCTATTGTGCTATTCTTACTGACTTAGACCCTCCTGCGCCATTCGGCGCATTTGGTGGCAAGCTGTTTCCAGAAAAATCTTTTACTGGCAATGTGTGAAGCCTTCTGAGTAGCCAAATTATAGCTATTTTTTTTTGCACCATCAAACCAATTAATTTCTAAGTAGCGACTGAACAAGTAGTGCTTCCACTGGTTAATGTAGTAGTAGAAATAAGCAGATAAGGTGTATGGAATGGATGGCAAACCATGTATATGCACCTCTGAATTGCGAGTAATCACATTTTAGCCTTTTTTTTTTAAATAATGAAATACATCTTCCAGATATGTTTTTTTATTACGTAGATGTAGATTCAGTCAGGATCCAGGTGGTTGCAAGTGCACTATCATGTACCCCCCTACGGATGCCCGTGCATTATTAATGCAAGAATTTAATGAGTTAATATTCAGGAAAATGTGGTCTTCTAAATCTAAAAGCCTATCATTAGAATATTATAAAGTGTAGTTATTTAAAAAGTAGTGCTTCCACTGAAAAACAGTTGTAAAGATATGCTATTATTGTAACTAGAATAGGCAAATCTGTAGTTCATGTTCGACCATGTACGATGTTTTATAGGCTTGCTATTCTTTGCACTATGAAGGGTGTCAAATATAGATAGCATGTTAGTCGTGACGAGTTGTTTATATTTGCACATAGCTATAGTTGTTATGAATGCCACAAGGTCGACTTTCACAAGACATTCTGTGTTGTGATTTAACAGAAGGCATGAGATCCGCTGGTCGTCCACTGCTGAGGTATACTGATGTATGCAAACGCAACATAAAGGTCTTCAAAAACGACACAACAGCTAGGAAAAAGTGGCACTGGATAGATCTACATAAAGAGCGAGCATAGAAGGTTTAAAGTACAAAGGATCAGCTTCTTTAGTCACACAAGAAGTTACCAAGGGAAAAAATCGTCTTGAGACGTAAAAATTACAATTTTTTGTTTATATTTAGCTAAGGTCTACAAACAATTTTTTCGATGTGATAAATGCTATATAGTTGCCGTCGGTGTCAGCGCTCGATAAAACAGCGGGTTAAACACGTGCACCAGTTTACAATAGAAGAGATACAAGAATGTCATTCGAGTCAAAACGTTGATTTGGATCAGCGGAGCACTGGCATCAGCAAGCTGCAGCTTCATGAATTAACTGCGTTTGTTGGGTATTTTAGTGATGGAACTGCAGATATTTCAGGCACTGAGCAGATGTCTTTGAGTGTTCGGTTTGTAGATCGCGATTCTATTCGACCTCATTAGTTTAGTTCCCGTGGTTCAGAGAGACATGCTACATGTGTCTAACGGCATTGTACAGTCAATACATGGACAAACTACTCGGCCAAGGCTGCCCCGTTATGGCTAGAAATCTTCCGTATCAGTCCCTAGAAATAGCGTTGGTGCTACATTTACCTCTTTGTGTGAGACACAATGAACTGAAAAATACGAATCTATTCAAGCTTATAGTCATTATAGTCTCAACTTTGAGATCTTTTATTGTTTGGCGGATCTTAAAATAACGATTGCAAGTGAACCAGACAAACTGCAATTGTTTAGTAAATGTCTCCTCCTCTTGTGCTTCTGATCTGTCTTTTCATTGTCGTCAATTATTCATCTGTTCTTGAACCAGTTTCTATGGTGTTGCAGTCTTTCCAACTTAACACAGTTGCCGCTCAACAGCAGCTCAGCAGTAACATTAATAATGGCATAATGAAAAACCATCTTGACCATCCTGAGGAACACGACAGAGATGTCATCTTGAGGAAGGAGAGACTACTGGCAGAAAAACATGATATTGGATATTGAGTTGTTACCACCGAGAAAAAAAAACACGTTTGGATTTTAGGAGTTATTACAGAATACGGCTTTACATTACATATCTTAATTCTTAAGTTTCTTCATTACTTCTTTGGAGGGGGGGGTCGGCCGAGTGGGGTGGTGGTGATCGTCCCTACCGCCCCCCTCACTGGATCCGACAGTGCTTGCACCTCCCTGCAAATAATCCTGCGGGCGCCCATGCAGAGTGAGTTACGTTTTGTAAACAAATGTAGATGTCAAATCTGATATCATAAGTTAACAAGCAACAATCAACAAAGGAACTATTGGCCAAATCTCTGGAGTCCAGACTGTTAAAAAAATGAATTAGAAAAAATAGAATCAAATTAGGTTTTGCAAATGCAAAGATTTATCAATGGGATAGTGATGGGATCTAAGTTTGTCCAAGGGCTCAAGTTGGAAATGTGTAAGGGAAGAATGATTTGAAACTTTGGCTTAGTTCAACATAATAGTAGGCTACATAATAGATTTATAAACAGTACTGAGGGGCAAGTTGATTATTATTAAAAATTATTAGGAAGGATGCATTTAATTGTTTACAATTTTCATCTTTTAGCGGACCTCCATTTTGAGAAATACGCCTTTATAATTGGTCACAAACTTCTTCAAAACTCTGTTTTTTTGTGTTTTTTTTTGACTGATTTGAGCATTGATAAATAAAAAGTTTGCAACTAAGGTTACGATGGCCCATAAAAATCTGGCTAGATGAAAGGAATGTTCACCCAGCCAACATTAACAAACAACAAGCTGTTCCTAGAACTACAGACAGATCCAACACACAAACAATGCAACAGTCTTGTTTTGTTCCTTTATTTCAAAGAGTTGAGAACATCACAGACTCTAAATGTTATCTACATCAACAGCCTCAGAACCTAACAGAGAACACAGGACCCACTGAAAACTTGAACCTATAAAACTAAAGAAAACAAAATTTTTGTATGATAATATATTTTTCTGGAAACAAATTTAGCTGTTGATTTACTGAGACCTTAGAGCCATTGGCTTTAGCTACAGTTTGAACTTGCTAGCATAATACATGACTTAATATTTGGTATCAACTTTGTTACACTAGTAGCAGGAAGGATTACCTGACTTGCAGTTGTTGTTTTTTTAATCAACTATCTCAGCATTGAAATAAATGTAACAAAGTTGGTGGTTTTTTTTTCACTATTAAGCTTTTCTCAGTGACAAAAACTGAAAATAATCTACAATAAGCTACAAAAAATTGTCAAGAATCATGAAACTAAGCATTCATTTTATAATCAGTTGTAAGAAAACAAAAAATATTATGCAAAAGTTACATTGTTATTTAAAATATTTTATAACAGACATGTATAATATTAAGTCATTCTGATGTGATGGCCTATAAGGAAGCCAGAAGCACAACATACACACACACATATTAAATTACTTTCTAGATATAGGAACTTTTCAAGTCTTTTCTTTTTTATTTATTAAAACTAATAATATAACCTTTGTGTATCCATCAAAGGGAGATAATAACTTGATTTTGTTATGCATGTATGAATCAAGGGAGACTACTATGACTAAAATGAGATGATAGGAACAGAATCATTTTTGTCTTTTCCAAACATGTCTGCCCATAATCAAAGTCAAAAGAAGCACAAAAAAAAAAATGTTTTCATTCACCTCAGGTATCAAAACATCTAGCCATTACATCACTGACACCTACTGATGGAGTGGGACAGACATACAAACATAAATACAATTTTTAAAAAAATAGATGACTGAAATGACAAGAAATAAAACATGTCTTGATAGCACCAGGGTTAAAGGATTGCTTGGTGAGTATTGAGTTAACATGAGAAGCCTAGCGACAGAGACAAACAGGCCACATTCATACACTTGTAATTGTAAAGGATATAGTCTTCTCTTGTCAAAACCATTTATTGCATAGGTAAGTTTAATATACACAATTATTGAAACTGATGAAATGATATTTAAAACAAATACTGACTTGGCTTCAAAATATTCAGTAACATAAACACCAAGAGGGCTTACTGGAAATTTAGCTGTAATGTAATAATTTGCTTCAATATTCCTCAAAAACAGAAAGCATCAAAATAGTTATGTTGATCCAAACACTATTCATACACAAATGATGCATTAAAAAGTGCCTTACATAGGGACAATGAATTTAAAGGTGGCCTGATTTTTTTTCCCCTTTTTTATTATATGTCCAACACATTATTTAGTTGACATTATAACCAAGTCCAATAACTCTTTTTCTATTTATGTACAGACTGATGGGAGACAATTAGTGATGATGATATTGATGAGGACTATGAACAAAAATAAAATATTTCAAAAAGGCACTAGATAATAAGTGAAACATTTGCTAGAATCTATTAATGAGCTAGAAGGGTCGCACTTCACAGGATACCACATTCAAGCCCCCTAGAGCATCCACACCAAAGTCCAGATTGTTTGACCCAAACAGCCTGAGGTTGGACACGCAGCCGTTGAAGTTTGTGGTGAAAGTGTTGTCAGTGTAGCGCTTCATGTCTGGGACACCACCTGGTGACAGCAAAACAAGGGAGATAAACCAAAAGTAGAAATAAATGTTTCTCTAAGTCGAATGTTTACACATTGGATAAGATCAAAGTCACATCTTTCTTTAAGGTGTACAATTGGCATCAATTAAGACTTTGTTTGGTGTGGAAAGAAAAGAGACATAAACTAAGTAAAGAATTGAGGTGGATCATAATAGTTGCAATCTGTTCTAGTAAAATATAAATTAATTTAAATGTGATATGGTGTGATAGGTCTTGATCTTGTAGTCTTTTACCAATTGTCCGACTTCGATAGATTAAACATAAGATGTTTGAGTTTCTTGTACGGGTGTATTAGATGCATTTAAATTACTTATGAGCATGACCTACAAAATAACAAGAAGTAAGGACTAAGTCCAGACCGTTAGATATTGAAATATAAAGTTTAATGTATAAAGGCCACAGTTGAGTCTCTGTCCATAATGCCATAATGTCACCTTGAATCCCTAACACCAACTGACTAATAATAACATAAATAAACTAGAATCCACTTATTCTAGACCTCACTAAATGTTGCATTCAAAGTCTGTCTCTATACTGATGTTTCAAACAATGGTTTATAAGTGATTAGTTTGTCTCTATACTGACTTGTCTAACAATGGTTTATAAGTGATAATGAAAAAAAAAAAATATCCAAAGATTCCCAAGCAAACTTTGTTCAATTTTTGAACTACACAAACAGTTCACTTTTAATTAGTTCATTTTGAGGACTTGAAAAAATCTTTATCAAGCCAAATTCTTCTAAGGCTAACAGAGCATTATGAAACATTGAGATAATTTTAGTATTAAAGTATGTTAGTAACCTAAAAATGTGGAAATTTTGATAGTTCTATAACTTATTAAAATAAAAGGGAGTTTTTACTTTATGTCCTTGATTCATTCCCAACCATTTTGTTTCCTACAAGAACTGTTTAGAATTGCTTTAAGCTAATCAGTAGACATAAACTCAAAGCATTACTTAAACAAGAACAACAAAACTCAACTCCAGTTTCAGTGTGGCTTACATTCAACAGCACACAAGTACTCACCTACAAAGATGTTGCCCATTACATTCAAAATTTTGAGCCCTCCACCTGAGACACCAGACACTTCAGCCTGTTGGTCAACTTTCAATTTACCATGTTTACCATTTCTGGAAAGACAAAGGTCAAAAGTTGGTTTATTTATTTATTTTTAAAGAACAGTATTGTTGTTTAAAATATAATGAATGCTTCAAATACTTAATTATGACTGAATATATCTGTGAATTTATTGACTAATCTAACCCCTAAGAAAGGTTGAAATGTTGAAAGACATTTTAAAGTAAACGTTTTGGTCTGAGTGAGCTAGCAAATGAGCTTGTTGTAGTGATAGCAAAAAGAGATTTCATAACAATGGAGTTTGAAGGTCTGCCATTTCATCTTTACTATGAATTTATATCAGAGCCAATTATAGAACTTCATCATTAGGTGAGACATAGTCACTTAGCTAAATAGAACATTGGTGAGAGTGAATGGTGACTAAATGGCATTTAAAGCATAAACATATAGATGATATATAGACAGCTTTGAAGCTAGATTGAAGAAAAAAAACTGATGGTCAAAATAGACAAAAAAAAAGTAAAGTGAAAATAATTAATGATGCATATTTATTACATACATAATGGCCTCACTAGAATACAATATTTGTAATGAAAGAGCATGGGGAATTAAATGTTACATAAGGTCAAGTCCCTGACCAGACCATGAACTACAAACTTCTGACTTGACAACACAGTGGTACAAGATTGGTATTTGAATACACTATCTGGAATGGTGTGCCAATGAATGAAAAACAGTGCTCATGTAGGTTGTAGAATAATGGGTAATATCTTGCCATGTTGCTATTTATTAGCTAAAGATTGGGTGCTAATGAAGGGACTAGGTGAAACCCAACCATTAAGAGACAAGAAATAAAATGTTTATTGTTTTTAAGATGGGCCTTAAAAAATGTTTTTTAAATCTTATCATGAACCTCAGGAGATGAAGGTTACCCTGTTACCTATCCCTTAGTCTGGTGGACCGTTGGGCCACCAAGCAAGACTTGAGGACCGTTTTTCTCCATTCCCCTCTATCCTTTGCCCTGTTCAGAGGCTCTTTCAATGTTTTGTAAAATGTTTTACATGTTTCGGATGTTCCTTCAGAGTTGAAGATAGTTACTTCCTAGTCCAAACCTCCCGCAGGATGACGGGGGATGGGAGGGGGTGGGGTTTGAACCCCGGACCTTCGATAAATATGAACGACAGTCCAGCGCGCAAACCTCACGACCAGGCAGCCAATGGACGGGCCTACCATTGAAGATGAAGGTAGGTGGGATTTAAACTCAGCATCAAGGGATGATATTCCAATGCACATACATCAACCAGGCAGCATTATGGGTTAAATGGAGCCCTTTTAGACCTTGCCATCTCTGGGGGAAGATGATGTAAAGCTTATCAGTTTTTATGTCTGACAATTAAAAAAGGTGCCATGTGGCCAGCGTAAGTTGGGTGAAGACAGGAGGGGGGGAGGTCCTAAAAATCCCTAATCCCTGAGTTCAGAAGCCAAGTGCTTTACCACTTACCTTATAAATTAAAGAGTACAGTAAAAGTAACTCACCTAGAGACTGTGATCTCATGGGGATAACCATCATTGACAGGCAACAAGGATCTCAGCACACCAGGTTTATCTCCGAGATCATAACTGAAATAAAAGTCATGTCAACATTTACAAATACTTTTTTTAAAAGGTTATAAAATTTAAAAAATAAGACATATGTTAGCAAGAAAAAAAAAAAAGGTTTAATAATGTTTTGTATTCATTAGCATTTTGTCTTTCAAAGTCAACCTTATGTGTCAGCATTTATTGTCTTTATTTGTTTTATTATAATTTAGCTTTCAAAAGGGAATATATATTTCAAATTTGTGAAGCATAAATGGTATTGTAAGTGTTGAATATTTACAAAAGTTGCATGGTAAATTATGCCTATTTGATGAAATGAAAAAAAAACTATAAAATTTAGAGTAAGTGATACAACAGATTTTTGTTTATGTTCAAATAGAAGTTGAAGTTAGGAAAATCTTCAAGTTTTGTTTCTTGATCTATATTCCTGTGCATTATTTAACCCTAACAGAATATGATTTGTGGCCTGCACACCTTAATTTGGATATTATTGATCTACTAAATTGAATTTAGATCTATGTCAGACAAGGAGAATGTTCCTGTCACTTTTTTTTTATTTTGCTATGAAAATAAAAGTAAAGTATGAAAATGGGTTTACCTGTTCAGCTGACATATTCATATCCAATATAAAATTATTTGAAAATGGGTTTTCCAGATTTGTTAAAAAGTTTCATTCTTTAATAGATTCAATTTGGTCCTTTTTGTCTATTTTTAGGTCTCTCTGACTGTTTTGATTTTTATTCAAGAAATACATACATAAGCCTTACTTTCTGCTTTACATATTAGATTATTTCTTTCAGAATCAGCTTCCCAATATAGTAGGAACAGAAAAGTCACTACATTGTGACAGTTTTCAACCAATGCAGCTATTAAGTAAATGGTTCTGTTACATTTGACATTTTTTTACTCAAATAATTTAACATGATGTCAAGCCTGCAATAAACTCGTTATAAACTCACCTGAATTCTAAATAACCATCCACAACTGCAACAGCAAAGTAATCCGATGTTGCCCTAACGTGGCTGTCTGGTTTCTGACCTTGCCATATGATCAAACCGTTTGGTTCTGTGGTTGTTATTGTCATGGTCAAGTTTTCTTGGGCACGCCTGTTCTGTCGGGGGAATTTATCCGATGAGATCTCAATGTAGCCCTCTCCCTGAAAGTTGGCTGAGGTACCAAGCTTCACAGCTGAAATAAAGATAGTCACATTGAGGTCATAGAAGTTCAACAAGTGTGTGATTCAAGGTTTCTGTTTTAGAAATGCTATAGTTAAAACAGATACATTTAATATATACAACCAGTGATTTGTAAACATATAAGGGGGACCAGTTCTATTAGAGTACATCAGTTCTATAAGAGTACAGCAGTAAGCTTGTGTACAGAGGTGAAGATGACCCAAAGAAAAAACTCCAGAGAATCCTAAATGCTGCTGGTAAAGTCATTGGCAAAAAACAAACCCCAATTGGACAAATATCCTTACAAAATCTAAAAAGATTCTAGAAATAAGAAATCACCCTTTGGGTCAGGATTTTGTGATTTTACCATCACAAAAGAGATACAAGACACCGATAGCAAAGACAAACAGACACAAAAACTCTTTTGTTCCTCTGGCAATTAAATCATTAAACAGAAACAATCTGATGTGAACTTTTGACATGTACATTGTGAGTGAGTCTGGTGTGAATGAACATCTTGTTTCTCTTTATAGTTATAAATGTTTTGTTTGGTATAATGCACAAATTGTAAGACAAATTTCCTTATGGACAATAAAGATTATTATTATTATTATTAAAACACCATAGAGAAAACAAATATGCTATATAGTCAACAAGTGGAGGTCAACCCAGTCTAACAAGCCCACCCTACCATTTCATCAGTATCAGTTTTAGTTGCAGTCCTTACACCTTAATGTGGCAGTTACAGAATAAGAATATCAAAAAAATTCCCCTTAGTTGGAGGGGCTTTCGGGACCTTAGGCTGTGCACTGCACATCATGCACAAGTTAATCATAGTAATGGTAACTGCCATTGTGGAGCCTTTAGACAGGAATGGGGTGAACAGCTGCCCCTCCGTGTGGTGGATATAAATCATTCCCATGGTCAACATTGAAGGTGATAATTGTCACATTAAGCAGAATATCAAAGAGAGTAAAGCAGGACATCAGAGGCAGGACATTCCTTTGACTTGATTTCAATGCGTTAACAATTATTTACAGGGACAAAATCTAACAAATTTAGCCATTCCCTGTGAATACTGAAGTATTGTTTCCCTTGTTGCTATTAAACTAAATTATTAATTATGACTAATTAATTGTCTAAGTCAGTGATGCCCAACCTAACTCGGTCTGCAGGCCATTTTAATTTTCAGCAATCGTGTTGCGGGCCAAATCACAAAAAAGGAAAAAAAAAATACATACAATAATCTAATTTA
This sequence comes from Biomphalaria straminea, assembly GCA_021533235.1. Classification (NCBI taxonomy): domain Eukaryota; kingdom Metazoa; phylum Mollusca; class Gastropoda; family Planorbidae; genus Biomphalaria; species Biomphalaria straminea. The sequence continues at coordinate 21,248 of JADKLZ010025331.1, read as the reverse complement.
ATAGTTTTATTTGTGGACCTACTTACATAAATTAATGTGATGCATGAAGTTAATCCAAAACGATCCTCTGAATATCTGTCTGCATAGATGAAACTCCAAGTGGGAGCACTGAATCTATATGTGTATCATTGAGACGATCACGTAACATGGTTTTCGCCTGTTACATCATTGAGAAAGTTTGTTCACACAATTAAGTGCTTGAAAACATCGTGATCATCCTTAAAGCTTGTTGTGAAAGATTTGGAAAAAGTTTCTGCAGGTAACACGAAGTAGAAGTTAATTGTCTGCATCACTTGAAATTTATCAAGCAGTAATGCCTGGCTTTTTAAGTCAACAGATCCAGTTGCAGATCCGTCAGAGCACTTGACACATCGGCAGCAAACGGATTTTCAAAAAAAACAACAACAACAACAACGGATTTCATTTATAAAATTCTGAAAATCCACAAATCTTTCACTGAAATTATTCATCAAGAACCTCAGAAGCTGGATCATTCTTTCTTTGGGAAATATACATTTAGCTGCTTATCATTTTGTAGAGTGGTACAGGTTGGAAAGTGGGCAATATGCACATTTTCAGCCTGTTGAATGAAGAGTTGCAATTTCGTTCGGAAAGTATATATATCTTCTTAGACATGCGAAATCAGTTTGTCTTTCCCTTGTAATTTGTTGTTGAGTTGATTTAGATGTGATTTGATGTCGCATAACATAGCCAAATCACAAAACCACGAGGGGTCATTTAGTTGTGGCACTAGTTTTGATTTTCCCATCATAAATATTTCAATTTCGTGTCTCAGACCAAGAAAACGTTTTAATACCTTTACTCGGCGCACTTAACGGTGAAATAGAATGTCTTCATATTCGTGCTCTATTTCTGTCAGAAAATCGTTGGAAGTTCTGTGATTCAACGCCTGTGATCTGTTGAGTGTTGAGCACAATCATCATCACATAGTCCAGACTCAAAACCTTTCCACAGAGATTTTGTTGGTGAATGATGCAGTTAAGCTGTGTGGGTTCAGTTCCTTCTGACTCAACAACTTTTTAAATACCTCATGCTGTAACAGTCCGCTGTGACTCTAACTAATTTATTCCAAGGACGAGCAAGGTCCTCTATGTTGGTTAACACTTCTTTGAACAGGTCTTCTTCAGTTGTAGCATACTCCTCATAGCTGCTAACTTTTCTGTTATATCAAAATTGCTGTTTGTGCCACGAATAAATAAATACCAAAAGTTGCGCAATATCAATTATGATAGCGGACTCGTCACCGGCAATAGAAAACATTTCGAATTCTGCTGCTCTGTCTTTTAGTTGTGAATAAGGATTTTCAACCATATTATTCTCTTGCCTTGTAATTGTCATGCGAGAAAGGCTGACAGCTTCAACTTCATTCTTCTTTTCAGGACACATTTCATCCATCACTGCTAGCGAGCATTTTTTTTACACATTCGCCATTTTAAAAAGGCTTCATTCCTTCACTTAAGATGTGAGCAACACTGTATCTGGCCCTAATTGCTGACTTTTTAGTCTCTTTTAGTTAAATATTCTTGTCAACCCCCAATCTCTCGTTTCATATGTTCTTCCATTTTATTAAATCTCAAACGTTAAACAATCGCGTTGATATCAAAAGAACAAGAAACAAAATGATGACACGGCTAGCTCAAGACAGTAAAGGAATTGTCCAAGAATTAAAACTATCTGTCAAGTTTTTTGCCATTGAAATAAAAGAACAACACTTGTGTATTTACTATGAATATTAGAACACCAAGCATAAAGATGGAATCCATCAAAGAATGAGTGACTAACTTGAAAAGAATATTTTTTCAACAATCTAATTTATTTTGTACATTTTTTTTACATTATTTTCCCAATGGTTTGGCGGGCCGGATAGAAGCACGCCGCGGGCCGGATCTGGCCCGCGGGCCGTAGTTTGGGCATCGCTGGTCTAAGTGGTTATATTTTTTTTTACTGATTCATGTCTTGTCTATGTCAATGCATAATTGTGCAAGGTTTCAACTTGATCTGAGAAAGGGTGTGGGAGAACTAATGTGTACATACTTTTTACCAGACAGAGACACAGAGTGAGTCAATAGAAGCTTTGTAAATAAAAAATATAAAAAACTCCACAAGAACAAATGACTTACAATATTGACAATTATTTCCTGCCCAGTTCAAGGGGCACATACACCTGTAGTAGTTGTTTTGTGGGACACAAAGACCTTCATTACATGGTGACTCCAAGACACAAATGTTTATTTTGATTTCACAGTTGCGACCTAGAAGAAAAAATCGGCCATCATTGGAATGATTAAATAAACATCAAAGCTTACAAAGTCTTCTTTACAGGAAAATTACTACCAACCTTTCTTTTTATTACATAGGAATGATTTAATTGATAATTTGTTAAGCTTAAGATAGTTATTTAACTAAAGCTTAAACCTAGTTTACTAAGAGAAAAAAAATAAAACCAATTGATCACTATCATCTCTTAGGCTAAATTTCTTAAAAATAGTTCGCTTTTGGGTTTCATTTAAAATATTAAAATTATGCAATGTTAAAGAAAAAAAAAAAAAAAAAACTAGAACAAAAATCATAACACTGAAGTATTTTAAGAATTAAAAAAATATATATAGAACTAGATTTCAAGATTTCCTTGCTTGACTAATTCTAAGAAGGCCTAATAAGAGATGTCTTGACAGCTTGTATTTGATAAGAACAAGAGATTTAAACAAAATAAAAAGGTAGTTAGATTTGAATGATTGTAACTATGTCCTCACCAGAGAAACCCTCTGGGCATGTACAGGTATATTCAGTGGGAGAGCGGTTGGTGCACACACCATTGTTCAGGCAAGGTTTCCTGGAACACATTGTTCTCTCTCCGCAGTCACGAATGTTCATAGTCTCCCTGGCTTCATCAATTAGTCCGATGTTTCTTTCATTAACAACAAGCTTTAAGAAAAGAGACAATCGTATTAAAAATCATAAGTGTGCTAGAATTTATCAGTGTTGTGACTAGAAAGTAAAAGCTTGGACTATGCTTTATCTTTGTACAGGAATAAAATATGACAGTTTAGATTGGCTAAAGATCTAAAGATATTTGTTTAATCTTAATAAGAGATGGGTAACACTTGTTTCCATTTTTAGATATTACTAGCTAAATACAACTCGCAGCCTGCTGGCCTTAGTTTAGGTATTAGTGATCTAATGGATTAAATTTAGATCTACGCCATGGAGACTATGTTCCCTTCACATTCATGAAAATAAAAGCAGAGTGTGAAAATTAGGTTTACCCATTCAGACAATGTTCATATCAAATATAAAACACTGAAGAAAAAAAAAAAAGGGTGGGGGCTAACTAATTTTGTTTAAAAGTTTCATTCATTATTAAAGATACAATTAGGTAATGTTTTTTTAATTTTTAGTGCCGGCGGATGTAGGAGGGACATTAAACATACACTATGATCTCTGCCATGATCTAAGGAACATTTGCACAGAGTTTCAGCAAGACTGGTGAAAGGCTTTTGATTTTTATTTGGGACATACACCCATACATACACCTTACATTTAATTCTATATATTAGATGAGTCAGAGGGAACACTTTATTACATCCTTAGTTTCATCAATGTATGTGCAAAAAATAATGACCTAATTCTTTTGTTATAAATATTTTGAGTAATAATTATATATAATCATCAACATCTTTGAATTATATAAGCAATACAAATGTTAGGTACATTTGAAGTTTTTTTTAAATCATTGAGCCAATTATATTAACACCTTTAAGAAAATACCCTAGAAACTATACCTGACCAACACAGCCAATAAATCCTGTGTATACTCCAGCTCCAGGGTTGATCACCTCACTAGGATCTACACCTCCCAGGTACAGAGGTCGCTCCAAGTTGAGACCCACTGACTTATTACCTGACGCTGATCCTATGAGAAACAGAATGAAACAAAACTTTACAGATTACGATTCAATACAAGTGATTAACTAGGACAAAACTATTTTGAGACCGTGAATGAACAAAGTGAATTTAAATTTGTGAGTAAGGTCTGTTGTCTAGTGCATAAATAGGACTGGGAGTACACACCAACTTAGAGCTAAAATCTTATTCTGAAATTAAACACTAACACTAAATTGTTTAAAGCTTAGCATTAAAACAAAGAAAAAAATAATCTAGAAATAGATCTGAAAATAACTCTTCCACTATTAATGTTTTAAATAATGTCTGTTAGAAAGTTTAAATCTTCATCTTGTCACACATAAAATTATCTTATATGCAGGTAACAAAAAAAAATTGTTCTTAAATTGTTGAACAATTATTAATTTAGCAATACCCAAAATTCTTAAACATGCAAATTTAAAAATAAAATTATTATATATTAAACTTATTCCAAGTACCAAACAACACGCATGAAAAAAAAAACTTGCTTCCATGGTATGGGTCAGCAGAAGAGTAAGCAAGCTGTAACAAGACGCGCACACAATAAGGTCTTGTCTCAATGAGATGTCGCAGACGTACTTACCATAAGATGTTGAGGTAAGGGTTGGTTAAAGCAAAATATGAGACGAAACGAGGCTTGCGTATAAGCAGATGCAATATTCAGCAAATTATTATGACATGCAAAGCATTTGAGTTTATTTTCTGAAAAGCATTACAGCAAGAACTTTATTTCAATAGTTCTTCACCTTTATCAAGTTTGACACATGCTATCTTATACATTTGGAGCCCCTGAAACTTTAACCTTCAAATCTATGGTTACAAAGCTGAGATGAAACATTTGTCAGAAAAACAGGGGAACAAATTTGACAGCTAATCAAGTTAAGTATATGTGGGAAGCGTGGTCGAGAGGCTAAGTGCGGCTTGAGCTTGGCTTGCTAGAAGGGGGCTTGGGCTCGAGGTTCGACACCCGACTCGGGCAGAGTTGTGTTTACTGAGCACCTAAAGGCAGCACAGGAAACCAACTCCTAGATACCCCCTCACCCCCACGGGTCCACAAATGAGATTGGACCAAAGCGCTCTGAGCATGCTATAAGCATGAAAGTAGCGCTATATAAAAGCTATAATAAAAAAAAAGTAAAACTACTTCCTCTGATCAGCAGTTAACTAATGTACTAAGCAATGATCTAATATTGTGATCTGTGGTGCACTAGTGGCCTGCACAATGACCAATCTGTTCCATTTTTTACAAGCCAGTTATCAGTTTAAAGTCATAGTCATGTGGTAATAAGCTATTGTTTCCCCTTTGAATTCAAAAGCATGAGTTACTTTTATTTTGCGCAAATATTGCAATTCCACAGCAATAATAATAGATGCTTGAAACACAATGATTCAAATAAAAATATTGTTTAAAACTATGCTTTATACTTGCAACCATGTCAAATGATAATTTTTCATTGTTGTTAAGTCCTAAAATGCTGTTTCTAGTGAACTAACTTGCTGGACTTTGAAAGTTATTTGTCTCAAAATAGATCTGTAGACGTTTCCTTACAAGACTGTTGGTTTATTTGCTTTTCTTCTGCTCTTACAAGTTTACTGTATCTTTTTTGTAACACTAAATAACCAAATCCATTTCTCTATTCAAATGTTCAACATAAACCATAACTCAAAGCTGCCATTGTCACATATTTTCTTTTTAGTTATACATTTATATCCAAATAAAAAATGGATAACTGGATAACTATAGCACATGCTGTAAGCTAATAAACATGTGTAAAACCATCTAGTAGGCTTTGGATGACTAGGCATAATGTATGGTATGGGCTTGCAACAGTGGACAATCTAACACTATTTGCTTTCATCCTTTGCAGGTGGTTCGCTGTTGTCAAACATAATTTTTTTTTCAAGACTTTAAGATTAAAAAATTATAAAAGCCCGCATTTAGCTATTCATTCAATGCCATTGCTGCACCATTCAAACATTGTTTTTAACTTCATTTTTCATACACAAGGCAAATAAACAAATAAATTGTAAGTCTGAATGAAGTCATTCTGAAGCTGAAACAAGACTGTCCATGCCATGCACAATACAAAAGTATTTTAAAATCAAAGTCCATAAATTCTGTAATAGTAATTGAAAATGCAAAAAAAATAAATTAGCTGTATGAACAGAGATCCAATTGCTAAAGCAACATTCACAATTTAACATATATAAGAACACAGGACAATAGCATTAAAGATAATGTCCAGACGCTGTTAATAGATGAAGCCATACATTCTGTTATCTGACTTAAAGCAAGATTAAAAACTAGAACAGAAAGATATAAGCAACCACAAGAGATTTAAGCTCTAAGACTATTAATTCAAAACTAAGACCAAAAAAAAAGTAGAAATAATCTAGCTGTAAGTTACACTAAAAATTAAACAAACCATAAGATACATGTAGATTTACATTGCCCAGGGAGCTTTTTACTTTTACTTTTAAAAATCCTGGCCTAATGACTTTTGCAATTGAAATTTAACAAATCATTTTTTTAAACTTAGACCAAATGCTTTTCATTTATTTTAAAAAGATCCCATGATATACTTTAATCACAGTAAAAATTGTTTTGTTCTTTTGTTTTTTAATACCAAAGCAATGTGAGTTTGAGTTTTTAGTTTTTTTGGCACATTTGCACTCTTTAAGCCATGTCATACCCCCAGCAATGTTAATCTACACAAGTGATACAGTTAACAAAACAGAAGATAGCCAAACATAACAAAAGAATTGGTTCAGAAGATGTAGTTGATCATCTGTGTTGGACCATATACCTCTGATGACATCCCCTCTATCCAAGCGATCATACAGTTGCCTATCACTAGCAGCTACTTGGGCTAATGTACAAGGGGAGAGAATAAACCAGGTCATGTTTAGACAAATCAACAATTTTATCTTTTAAAGAAAAAAAAAATTCTATGAAAAAAAAAAGAACATAAAAAGCCTAATCCTATATTTTTTTTTTCTTTTCATAAACAGAAGTTGTTTATAATAAAAAAAAAAAAAAAAAAAAAGTAAATAAATAAACTTTAAGCAAAGTTTGAGAATTCTAGATGAATTCTACCAAAAAATCAGATGCAGTAAAAATGGAAACAAAGATGATATCTGCCATAAACTCAAAGGTAACATTCTAGTAATATGGACCTTAACCAAACTTTGCACAATCTTATGAATCAGATGTTCAATAAATGACACTTAGTTGTGGCCTCTAGTTGTCCAAGAACTAAATAAATTTGTCTTCTAGTGATTACAGTGATTCATTTGAACATGATCTACAATCTAAAGTTTAGAGTGTATGTTTAGAAAGAACCTAATGGTGCCATTGGTAAGGCTGACGTGTTCAGTGTTTGACATGCAGTGAGCTCCTTTGTTTTTTTTTATTAGGAATAGTTCAGATAAATGTTGATGAATTACTAAAAGTGGCTTTGCTATATCAAGCTCGCCAAGGTAATGGCTAAAATGAACACTTCTAAAATAAATTGTTTTGTACTAATATACCATTACTTAATTATATAGAATTTTAAAATGTATTTTAAAAAAATGTTTTTTTTTTATCTTTGGTCTAGAATAATATGATGAGAATATATGATGTTTGGCTTAATAAAGTATTTCCTTAAAAAAAAAAAGCCATGATTAAGCAATAACATTTAAACACTTAGTGAATAATTATTAGCTTTTCTATCAGCTTGAAAAGTTAATTTGTAAAATATTTCTTTTTAATTGTCATCTAACATAGCACTATAGTGATACAGTGTGATGTTATTAAAAAAAAATGTGAAGAGATTTCTAAGGCAACCAAAATATAGTGTGCTTTCCAACAGCATATATTATATGTTTTCTAGTAAAAAAAAACAACAACATAAAACAAATGAATAAAATGAAATGACACCCAATGGCCAGCTCCATAATTTCCCAGTACTGAACCCAAAAGATAACCATAGAAGCATGCAACATGATGTTTACAAAACACAGAGTACCACACACTATACAGGTATTTAAAGAGATGTATACAACATATGTATTGTAGAGCGCTAGTGTTATAATAAATGATTCAGATCACAGGACAATAAAGAGGAGCATTAGTATTATATACTTTTGTATACATGGGAGAGTATTACATTCATGTAGAATGTTGAAATGAACGTTGAACCAATCAAATAACACATGTTGTACTAATTAACATGTGTCACACAGAGGTCAAGAAATTAACATGTCATACACAGAGGTCAAATAATTAACACAAGTCATACACAGAAGTCAAGTAATTAACATGTGTCATACACAGAGGTCAAGTAATTAACATGTCACAGAGGTCAAGTAATTAACATGTCATACACAGAGGTCAAGTAATTAGCATGTCATACACATAGGTAGACTATTTTTTCAAACATTGTTTATCTCTAGCCTTATGTCATAAAAAAAATAAAATGAGTAGGCCTACATATAAATAATATATAGGTAAAAGAAACCAAGCCAAAATGCTTAATAAGCATGTACAGGTATTAATCTCGTTTCACTTACAAGATTTAACAAAGAATCATCAAATTTAAGTCTTTGATTTGAAGAAAAAAACAAAACAAATAAACAAAAACTTTTTGACTTGCAAAATGAGATCACAAGCTTAAAAATTCATATAGTTGCAATGAGCGTTTCAACTGGCTTATAGTGTTCCATGATGACAACACAAGTGATACACACATGGATTAATTAGACAAGAGGTTATAACAATATGTTTAACTGGTCCTTGCTGTAGGCCAAGACATAATTCCAACAAACAAATGGAAACACACAATGGACAGAAGAATGATGTGTGCAAGAAAGTCACTTACCATTAACTGACTCTTCGTCATTGACTGTCAGCATACCCTCACGTCCTCTGCGTTCAGCTACAACTTTGGTCCACTCATTGGCTCTCAGGGGGTATCGACTCCTGATTATTGCTGGACCTGAATAGGAAACCCAAAATTAGATCTAGTCTATGATGTTTAAAGTAAGTCAAAGTTCCCTTTTCAGACCTTTTCAGACTTTGTGGTCTATAGGGAAGATGATGTAGAAGGCATCTGTTTCTGTGGCCCACGGTTGACAAGGATGTCATGTAGCCAGCACAACGACCAACCATCATTATTTTTTCCAACTAATGTCAGGTACCATAAGAGCTGGGTGGACTCAGAAGCACCCAAAGATCCTGAAATTAAAATCTGAGTCTTCACCCAGAATAAAACCCGGACCTTCAGTTTGGAAGCAAAGCGCTTTATTGTTCAGCCATCGAACCTTCTCTATGATGCTTAGGATATGTAAACTGAAGTAAGGTGAAGTTTTAGACAAGTCATAAATCAATCTATGCTGGGTAAAGTGTCTGCAGCCAGTTTTTGAGGATGTCATTGTGTTGAACACATCAATGCATTGACATTAGTTTCCTATTAGATTAAGATTAGCTCAGATTTTTAATAAGACCTTCCAATAATAGTTAAAATCTGTTTTCTAACCCAGTGCTGACTCACGATTATAAACATTATTTAATAGTTATTGATGGAAACTAATGTTTATCACATGATTATAAACAAATATTACTGGAAAATAAATGGACTGCAATTTTAAAAGTCATCTTAATACATTAATACAAAAGGGAGGGGGGGAGGAAATTATCTTTGGTAAATAAAGGCTAGCAACTCAGGAAAACAAATGGAAACTAGAACAGACACAAAATAGAGCAGCGAGATTCATAACAAACGAATATTCACATTTCACTAGAGTAACACCTTTAGTAAAATCACTAAATTTAGAAAGCCTCCAGGATAGAAGACTTAAGAGTAAAGTAGCAATTATACACAAAACACTGAACCATAATCTCCAAATACAAAAACAAAACTTAATAAAATACTCGGAAAGACACAAAGATAAAGGCACATTCCTCGTCCCATATGCTAGGACAAATCTGTACAAATGCTCTTTCTTCCCTAGTGCCGTTAGAGCATGGAATGGTTTGCCTGAGCTAGCCAGGAAAACCAGTGACTTGGCAGAATTTAAGTCACTGGAAAATATGCATGACTGAATGCATGACGCGTAGGACGTAATCATCTTCTTTTTTGAAGTAACGTCTGTATTATATAAGATAAGATAATTGTATATCACATTTATTATTTTCCAATAATAAATAAAAAAGTTATAAATACAAGTTATATCGAAGCGAGGTAGCGCACTTCGAAATGGCGGAAAAATTAATTCTGTCCAAAAGTGGAAGATAATTCCGGATTAATTCCGGAGTCAAAGAGTTAATATAATTTCTTATTTATCTCAAAGTTTTTTCTTTAGAATCTCCAACTTTTAATGTGTGGGTTTGAGCTTATAATTTGCTATACATGTATGAGCTCACCTGAGCCAACATCAAATCTAAACTCCAAGTGTCTGTCTTTGACAACCAGTGCAATAAAATCTTGCTTTCCATCAGCCTTCTGGGCATTGTACAGAATGATGCCATCTTCTAATCTTCTGGGGTTGAAGTCTAATTTGATGCTCAGGGTCATAAGTCCACCTTTAATCGTGTCATAAGAAATGAAGGAGGTTCTATCAAATGCTGGGTCAGCAATCTGGATGGCTGCAGAAAGAATAAAACAAAGTCAGGTCACACTAAATTTATGAAGGGAAAAAAAGTTAAATAAACAATTAGAAACAAATCTTCAGACACTTACTTCTGCTGCAGCGATCTCCAGTCAATCTTAATGGACAAGCACAAGAGTAGCCACCTTGAGGCAGGTTGACACACCTGCCTTCTGGTCCACAAAGTCCTGGGTATAGCATAGAGTAAATGAAGCAGGAGTTTAAAATTAAGTTGTTTTTTTTTAGGAGGGGCAGAAATCAAATGAAAGTAAGAAAAACAAAGAAAGACAAAGAAATGAAAGAAGGGGAAAAAAAGGTAGGAAATCAAAGGGAAAAAAAAAGAAATCAAATGAAAGAAAGAAAGAAAGAGAAAGAAATCAAAGGAAAGAAAGAAAAAGAAATCAAATGAAAGGAAGAAAAAGAAAAAAAAAAGAAAGAACAAAAAGAGAAAGAAATCAAAGGAAAAAAAGAAAAAGAAAGAAAAAAATGAAAGAAAGAAAAAGATTACAAAGAAAGAAAACAAATCCAAAAGAAAGGAAGAAAAAGATAAAAGAAATGAATGAAGGTGGTCTCCATCTTCTTTATGCTTACCATTGAGATGAACAGAATGTTACTCACCTGGGGAGCAGGTCTCTCTCCTCTGTTCACATTTCTCTCCTCCAAATCCTGAAGGGCACTCACACACATAGCCATAGCGAATGTTGAAGGCTCTGCAAGTGCCGCCGTTCACACATGGTCTCTCAATAGCACACACATCATAGGGGATGACATTTTTCAGACTCACAGCCTCAGCACCCAAGTTCATGTTAACACCTTTAACCTGCACCTGACTCAGACTGCCTGCAAGCCATACAAATGAGTTAGGATTGTTTCTGTTGCCACACATAATCATATACACAGTAGTCTTTTAACTAAAAGTACTAGAAAATCATTATATACATCCTAACAACTAACCTGACCCCCTCTCCCCCCCCCCAAAAAAAATTAAAATGTTGAATCTGACAAAAAAAAAAACACACATGCATGAAAAAAACAAACTACCTATTCTTTTTCAAGCTTCTGTACAAGATTTTCTAAATTGGTGAGCAAGTTCATTAAAAAATTGGTTAACAAAACAAAACACTTCATGTAGCTAGGTTTTATCAAAGACTGTAAAGTCATTGTGATACCAAAGTGAATCATGTCGAATTCATTTGTTTATTTCTGAGGTTTTAAGAATTTGTTTAATTTGTCAATAAATAGTCAAATAAACTTTCATTTTACCCTAATGGATAGAATAATTCACTTTACTTTGTCCAGAATAAGCAGAAACTTCAAATTTATGATTTAATCTTTAGATAAATATTCAAAGTGAAATACTTTGCCCTAAACAATTTTTTTATTTACAAATATTGAGTATTTTCTGTTTCTGACCTTTACATCATCTGCCCTATAGATCACAAGGTCTGAAAGGGGACCTTAACTTTTAGTTTTACTATTGAGCATTTAAAAAAAATGGAAAGCAATTTCTTAATTGTATCATGAATCAGGATGGTGTAAACGCAACTTACCGACGAAGCCACGGGAGTAACCAGCGGACGAAGGAATATTTCTGTAGTCTGGAACAGAGCCGAGGTAGAGAGGTGCGCCAAGGTCTAGACCTTCATGCTGACCAGGAGCGACACCGACATAAGCAGGTTCATCATTGACTAGTAAGGTGCCTGATGATACAAAGAAATAATTACTTTACTTTTTCTATTTCAGATGTCAAACTGGTATTGTTAATTCGAATGCAGACATGACATTAGCACACACAAAAAGACACAAAATAAATAAAAAACCACCAACCATTCTTTTTGGATCGTTTCAGGTGCACAGTATGCCATTTGTTAAGCTCTAGAGACCTGTTACCTCGTATGATGGCAGGGCCAGAGCCAACATCAAACCTGTCAATGATTACAAGTTTAATTTTACAACCAAATAGCAAATTTTATGAGTGAACAAATATTTGGAATTAAAAGAAAAATGCCCACTTGATTAAACAAATCCCCTTTCTGAACCATAACAAGATAATATAAATAATAATGGCATCAATTCTGAAGTCTAAGGATGAGTGCAGTGTTTAACATGAATAAGCAAACATAGCAAAAAAAATTGCAACATGAAATACAAGATAAACTAAATTCAACTCTCATGACACACTTTTTACAATACAATACTTCTGGGTTATGGCTTAAAAAATGTATGGAAGTCAAACAATGTCACCTGAACTCTGGAACCTGCTGTTGCAATCCAAAGCAGACAAAGTCTCCTGCAGCCGTGGGGTATTGTCCATTGTACAACAGCAAGCCATCAGTTGATTCAGGTCGGAAAGACAACAAAATATCTAGGTCTTGGTAGGCATCAGTAAGTGGTTGGTACTCCAGATATGAATTCTGATTGTTTCTTCCAAAATAAGGCACCAAGGCTTGAAAACAGAGCAATAGGAAACAGTCATTGCTTGCGGAAGTTTTACAAAAGTACAACAAAACCAGCCTATATAAATACTAATCTTTATCAGTACAACCATATGCCATCAGTGTAAGAAAAACAAACAACAACTATAGGTCATATTCACACATGTATGCATTCAATGTTAAGGAAAATAATTTAACAGTCCCAGTCCCAGACACATAATTTATTGTGAGTCATTTAAATAAAAAAAAATAATGTGTCTTGTTAAAACTATTACTTTCTAATTATGAAGAGTGCAGCAGAACTTAGGGAACACACACATGCATCATTACAGTTCAAATATGTACCCATTAATTATTAGTGGTTACAATTACAATGGCAATACAAGTTAGATGCACCACCTCTGCTTACCTCCAACAAAAAGGTAGACAGGATAAACAGAAGGGACTTGACCTGAACCCTGGCATGCATATGCACCTGTGTCTCCTTCCCTGACTCTTGGGATGTACAGGCTGCCATCCTGATTCACTTCATGCTCACTACAAAGAAATGAACATAGGTAAGACTTAGCTGAATAAAACATAGGTGAAACATAATAGCTGAAAAGAACATATGTGAAACGTAATATCTGAATAAAACATAGGTGAGACTTCATACTAAATAGAACACAGGTGAAGCTTCAGAGCTAAATAGAAAAACATCATAGTAACCCAAGCTTAATCTTCCAATCAACTCTACATCTATTTCACCCCTATCAATCTTAATAGTAATGCTTTTATTAATGATCCTCGCTGCTTCTATAGCAGTGTTCTGGTCTGATTACTTTTAAAGACTTTTTTTTTTTTGTTGAGTAGGGTAACTTGAAGAAAATCTCCATGCTGCCTTATAGGTGGTCAGAAAACAAACTTGGCTGAGTAGTCTGGGGAATGTGATCTGACTAGTCTAGGGAGTGTATTTATTCTGAGTAGTCTGAAGAGTGTGTTCTGACTAGTCTGGGGAGTGTCTACTGACTAGTCTGGGGAGTGTGTTCTGACTAGTCTGGGGAGTGTGTTCTGACTAGTCTGGCAGTGTATTCTGAGTAGTCTTGAGAGTGTGTTCTGACTAGTCTGAGAGTGTATTCTGACTAGTCTGCAAGTGTGTTCTGACTAGTCTGCGAGTGTGTTCTGACTAATCTGGGAGTGTATTCTGACTAGTCTGGGAGTGTGTTCTGACTAGTCTTGAGAGTGTATTCTGAGTAGTCTGGGGATTATGTTCTGACTAGTCTGGGAATATGTTCTGACTAGTCTGCGAGTGTGTTTTGACTAGTCTGGGAGTGTGTTCTGACTAGTCTGGGAGTGTGATCTGACTAGTCTGGGACAATGTACTGACTAGTTAGCAATGTGCTGTAATTTATAAGTTTTAGCCATTTCTTAAAAAATGAAGATTTTTACATTCTAGCCCAAACATCCACCAGGACAACAGGGGATAGCAGCAAACAATTGTCCAGAAAGCATACCCCACATCTGCATATGTTGGGATTGGTGTGCTAGTGAGAAAATGTTTTTGAGGCCTTATTTTTAACAATATTTAAAACCATTGCCAACAATGGAGATTTTCATTATAGAACTTGCAAGTTAGATTATCTTAAATCAGGCAATTAAATACAGACTCCTTCAGACCTTAAACCATACGAATAATGTAAGCAATGCAGTTGCCAGTTGTAGGTATTTATTTAACCCATAAACTCTACAGTTAACTGAAACTTTAAAGCTTGCATTGTATTTCAATTACATTGTAGCCACTTGAATCCTGCACTTGCATAACAGCCAGTTAGCACTGTTGTACATTGTTCAGATTGACTAATGAATCACAAGCACTTACTAAGGTAGTTCGCCATCTTTTTTAACCCATGTCACCCTGGGTGGTCCTGAGCTCTGAAGATTACACTTGAGCTGGGCTGGGCTGCCTAATGCTGCTGTGGTATACTCTTGGAAGGTGTTGATTGATGGCTTGGCTGAAAACCCCCCCAGAGAAACAACAAATAAAATGACAGTTTTGACATTACGACATCAGATGCATCAGGGCCCTTAAAAACAGACAAAAGGTACCTAATTGTATCTCTATTAAAGGACGAAACTTTTTAACAAATCGGGTAAACCCAATTTCACAGTATTTTATATTTGATATGAATAAGTAGTCTGAATGGGTGAACCCATTTTCTCACTCTACTTTTATTTTCATAGCAAAATAAAAAATGTGACAGGAACATGTTTAATGTCTTACATAGAACTAAATTCAATCAAGTAAGTCAGTAATACCCAGGTCACGGTCGGCTGTTTATATCCAGCTAGTAATAATATATAATACAATCCAATCTTGTAATTTTCCCTCTTAAACTGTCCATATATATTCCCTATTTTTGTCATCTACATTTATTCTAGAATATTGGTCTTTGAAAACTAAATCTAGTCTTATGACAATTTATCTGCACTGTTTAGCAAAGTGAATGCAATAAGTGACCTTACCAGTGACCTTCAATCTGATATCAACAGTTCTTGATCCAGCAGGGGCTGTAAGTGTGCAGCGGTAGGTGCCACTGTCACTAACCTTTGCATTCTCTATGTGAAGTGAATAGTTGGAGATGACAGCGTAGCGGCTTATTGGGCCCTCCAGTTTGGACCACTTGAAAGTAGCAGATTCAGTAAAGGATTCTGGAAAGAGTTGAAACAACTGCTGTAGGACTGGGGGGATTAAAGAGCATGAGGACTGGCACTGGATTAATAAAAGGTACAATTATACAACAGTACAAGTCACACTAAGTGACCAGATGGGAAAGACCACACACAATGTAGTACAGTATGCAGTTGTGAAGTTAATCATTTGCCATCACAGTATACACATTTAGTTGAACAAAAATATAATGGTTTTGTTTATAATTACCATAAGACTGCTTACACCCTTCCCTTAAAATGTATACCATGGTGATGTTATAATTATCTTAAGACTAGTTACAACCGCCCCTCAAAATGTATACCATGGTGATGTTATAATTATCTTAAGACTATTTACAACCGCCCCTCAAAATGTATACCATGGTAATGTTTATTATAACTTATAAGGTATATTTAACATATAAACCAGGAATAGGATCATTGAGAATAATGCCAGATAATGGTGCTATACTCACCTGGGGTACACTCCAGATCTATTGCATCTCCCTCAACAAAATAGTTGACACCTATCTCATCTCCAAAGTCTAAGGACAAATGAAACAAAAACAAACATGACTTAATTGTAAATTTCACACCAGCAGATACATGGTCACATGATTATTGATAGTTTGGATTCAATTTCAGATTCCTCAGTTGGAGACACATATACTTGAAATGTAAGTAATGTTTCTCTTTGAGCTTATTAATCAATCCTTTCCTAAGTATTCTATAGCCCTTTAATCTGATGACCTGAATATCAGACTAGGGAATTGTTTTCTATATAAAGTTTTGACAATATGGATAAATATGATAAAAAAATAATTTATTTTTAATATGGATCATAAGTGTTTTTCAAGATCAGGTCTAGATTTAGATCCCAGAGGCTCTTTTCACATTCAGTAAGTTTCTATATTTAAATTTCAAACATTATTATAAAAATAATTTTTAATTTTATAAAAATTGCTTTGTGCTACAAGGGCATGCCCAAAAGGCTGGCAACCCAAAGGCAGACCCCGAATGCGTTGGATTGATGATGTGGAAGCAGATCTGCAACAGCTTGGGGTTAGGGTATGGAGATGAAAGGCCCAGGAGAAATCTGAATGGAAGGATATATGCAAGCAGGCCAGAGCCCTTCATAGGCTGTAGCGCCACTGGGATGAGATGGATAAGGGCATGCATTCCTTTTTAACTCTTTACTAAACATATCATTTTCTAATATTAAAAAAATTAATTCCATCCAAAGCTGAAACATAATTTCAAAGTCAAAGAGTTAAACCATGTTTATAACAGCTCTCTCTTAACTGTCAACTCTAATATAGTCTAAGTGGACATGAACAAAAAAAATTTACCATTATCAACAATGACTGAGAAAGTCAACTGCTCACGTCCAGCTTCATTGGAAGCAATACAGCTATATCTACCAGAGTCAACAGGTGAAGCATTGTAGATCCTACAAACAGAAGAAGAACATTTCATTTCAAAATTACATAATGAAAAGTGAGAGTGGGTAAAAACAATAAAACACTGAAGCAAGATGTTTTCAACAGTGATCCATTCTTTTATAAGTCAAAACACCTTAACTCTGTGAAAGACCATGCCTACATTGATTTGATGATATTAAACTAAATTGTTTTTTGGATTCATAAACTTTAATTTGTGTTGTGTAAAAAAAAAACATGCATTATCCTATAATTTGATACCAAATAAAACATTTTCTGATAATAAACAAAAAAAGTTATTAATGTTTAATCAGAACAAGATAGTGAAATTCATGAATAACACTATCGGAACAAGAAAAATAATTACGGAGAGAAAGAGTAAACAAAATAGAAGTATTTCTTATCTCCGGTGGATACATGTTTCAAACAAATGAGTTATCTAGAATTGAGGTAGTATCTCCCCCTCCACTACCCAAAATCAGGTGGCCTAAAATACAAATTGTTAAAGTAATGCCAACGATAGACCAAAATTAAACTTCATAGAGTTAAGGCATCCATCGTAACTCCTAACTGATGATGCAACATTGATTTGACCCCATTAAATTAAATTAATTTTTAGTTTTATAAACTTTACTATAAAAATGTTATATAAAAAGAGCATGCATTCTTCTATAATTATATATTTAACATTTCATACAAAAACTTACTGAGGTTAAATCAAAACAGCGTAGTGAAACACAAATTAGCAAAATGAATAATTCCATCAGAGCGTGGACAATAATTACAGAGAGAAAGAGTTAAAACTGTTTAAAGAAAGAAAGCCAGAAAACAAAAGGCTCTATTTAAATTAAATCTTCAATGAACAAAAGTTTTTTTAAATATTGTATCCATCCATACTCTTTGTAACGACATAAATATGAACAATTCCATCAGAACATGGACAATAATTACAGAGAGAAAGAGTTAAAACTATTTAAAGAAAGAAAGCCAGAAAACAAAAAGCTCCATTTAAATTAAATCTTCAATGAACAAAAGTTTTTTTAAAAATATTGTTGTAACTCCAGTGGCGGACTGAAATAGTAAATGTGTGAGACCTACTGACACACAGACTTAGGAGGCCAACTGCTGCTAATGCACGCATTATGACCTGTGTTGTGATCACATGACAAAAGCCTTGACAGTCGAGAGTCAATGTGTTGAGAGTCCAGTCCAGAGAGAAGCAGTTAGAACTATGTGTGGAAACGGAGTCTTCGAAAATGTAGCTGGACGAGCTAAACAGACTTGTCATGTTAGTTAGGCAGTTCTATTGTGTGTAAATGCATTTGTAGTTAGTGGAGCCAATTATGTTTATTGGCTGTGATAGTAGCATTTGTTATTAAACCGCCACTGTGTTTATTGAAGCTCTTGTTGTCAAGTTCTTATGTTAGATGTGCTGTGTTGTGTTAAGTAGTGTTTGCAGAAGGCCTGATAAAGAGTCATTACAATATTGTATCCAAGGGCTCACTACTCTTTGTGACAACATAAAGTTGGATAATTTTATCAGAATGTGGACAATAATTACAGAGAGAAAGAGTTAAAACTGTTTAAAGATAGAAAGCCAGAAAACAAAAAGTTCCATTTAAATTAAATCTTCAATAAACAAAAATTTTTTTTTAAATACTCTTTGTGACAACATAAATCTAAAACTTTTTTCAAAACAATAATCCTTAACAATTTAACAGCATTACGTGAGAACACCGTCACGAATCTGATGCTGATCAGGAAAAGCTACTCCATTTTCTCTCTCCCAGCTAATAGTTGGTGCAGGACTTCCTCTGGCACTGCAAATGAGCTGAATAGTGGAACCATATGGGTATCTGGGTGTAACTGCTAATGGTATATCAATGGAAGGAGGCACTGTGGATTGAAGGCAAGACAATTTTTTAGGTAAAATAGCTTGATTATCTAAGGTGGCTTGAGCACAGACAAGTAATTTTTTTTAATTTGAGATTTGTCAAAAGTTGAGCAGTTAAAGCCTCATTGATACTCCACCCTCCTTTTCCCCAGATGTCCAAAAAATGCATTTAATGTGCTATAGGAGTATTGAAAAATCTAAAAGCAATTATAAATAAAATCAATGGCCTTAAAAAACAACAACATATTGTTGTAACTGAACTGTGACGTAGGTCAGTGTAACCCTATGTGAGATCAACCAACACATGTGACACATGCCTGTGTACTTTAAAGGAACTCCAAGTGTAGAGCAAGGGTGATGGTTATCTAACTATGGACTGTATTTTTTAGAAGGCCTTGGGTCAAGTCCAACACAGTAGGGGACCAGCAGAGTTAAGATGAGACAGATTCAAGCTCAAGCTCAATTGCCACTGCAATTGTAAAGTACTTGATTGTTTATTTGTGTGCTTATTTATTACACTGATTAAAGTGTAATTCCAAGTCCCAGTTGTCAGTTCTTGACTTAGCTGTACTCTTCTGTCAGTGTTTATAGAAAGCAAGTTAACTTTCAGACCTTGCAATTAATGGGACAGATGAGCTTAAGGTCATCTGTTTCAATGGCCAATGGTTAATGAGCAGCGTGTCAAGCGGCCAGCACAACGACCAACTGCCTTTACTTTCCCCAATAAAATTGGATACCCATTAGAGTTGGGTGGACTCAGGGGCACCCTATAAATCCAGGAATTCAAAATCCCTGTCTCTACTAGGATTGGACCCCAGGACTAGAAGCCAAGCACTTAACCTCTCAGCCCCCCCCCCCAGGTTACATGAGAGCTGTTTTTAATATACAGGACCACAGGTTCAGAAGCAGAGCATTGAACCACTCAGCCACCACCTTGCCCTTCTGTTTATAGAGAATGGTAACACTATACATACATTTAGCTTGATGGGTAACATGTGAAAGAAAGAATATATTTTAAAGTTGTTTTTTTTTTAAGCCCTGACTTCTGAACTGTCATGCAATATAGTTTTTTAAAGATTTTCATGTACAATAAAGAGACAACATGTACAGTGTTTAAAGTTGGGTCAGACTAACTTGAAGTGAAACAGTACAAGATGAACACTTTGGATAGGTCTACACCTTTATGGTGACTGTGCATTGCCCACAACCACAAGGTTTTGTCAAGAGGATTTGAGCCCTCTATAGCCCTTACTCCATAGAGTCAGAGAATAATGATGACTTTTTAAAAATTGTAAAACACAAGCATAATAAATATAATCTCAGGATTGATACTGTATATTTGTGTGGTCCTCTTATTAGTCTACTAGTTTCATTTTCCTCATTTAAACATTATAAAACATACAACTGTACTGTAAAACAAAACATAATTAAATCTAAATAATGTTCATCTTTCCCTTTGTGTTCTGTAGTACTTAGGGTTAGGGTTAAAGAAATCAACCATCATTCTCACCTACAACAATGACGTCAGCATAGGCTTCACTCGAGCCAATTTCAGTGGTGGCAACACACTTGTAGCGGCCGGCATCTGCACTGGTCACCTGCCTGATGTCCAAGACTCCATTGCTTTCCCTGGCCTGTGGGGACAGGACCCCATCCTCTTTGGTCCACTCAACAGTGTAAGGATATGAACCACCCAGCTGGCAACTAAGACGTAAACTTGATCCAGCCCTCACTCTTGTTGAAGACGGGCTAATGACTAAATTAGATGTCACTGATTGAATAAAAAAATTGAGGTATTCTTTAGAAATGATTGGACATCAAATATTTTTTTTTAAACTGTTTAAAACAGAACCATTTTATAATAACAATATAGTGAATATCCTATCATAAAAATGCTTAAAAAAATAAAACTGACATTGTGCCTGAGTAGCTGAAGGGACTCGAGTTTGATTCCTGATGTAGAATAGGAATATTTTATTTCAGCCTCCAATGGACTTCTAATGTTTTTTTTTAGCTCCAATGGGCAGAATGGAAACCATCACCAAACATGTCCATTAAAGAATTTTGATAGAATCACACTGAGTTTGTTATAGGAGCAAGGAAGACTTGCTATATGCAAAAGCAGTGATTATTATAATAAAATTAAATTGCTCGGATGTTTCTTCAGATTAGAAAGTTATTACATCCTAACCCTAACCTCCCGCAGGACTGCAGAGA
>JADKLZ010025328.1:0-12872 GCA_021533235.1 Biomphalaria straminea | reverse complement strand
TCTCACTGGGCCTCACTGGGTCTCACTGGGCCTCACTGGGCCTCACTCTTAAGGAATCCTCCCCATTTTAAAAATATTACCTTTAAACACAAGGGGGGCGCGGTGGCTGAGGAGTTAAGCGCTTGGCTTCTGAACATGGTTTGAATCTCGGTGAAGACTAGAATTGTGAATTTTGATATTTGTAGGGCGCCTCTTAGTCCGCCCTCTAATGCGTATCTTACTTTAGTTTGGGAAAGTTGTGCTGGCCAGATAAAACCCTGCTTGTTGAATGTTGGCCATAGAAACAGATGACCTTAAAATAATCTGCCCCATAGATCGCAAGGTCTGAAATGGGAACTTTACATGCATTTAACTCTTTCTCTCCTAATTGACGATACCATCGTTAATTTGACCACATTAACAAACTAAATTAATGTTTAATTCTATAAACTTTACTTTGTGTTATATAAAAAGAGCTTGCATTTCCCTTTAATTCTATACCAAAATAAAACATTTTTCTGATAAAAAATGACAAAGCTATTGAAGCCTAATCATAGCAGAGTAGTGAAATGGTAACAAACAAAAAGAACTCCTTCGAAACGTGGAAAAATAATTACGGGAAGAAAGAGTTCAACAATATATGCAATTTAAAAAATAATAATAATAAGTTAAGTAAGTTTAAATTTACAAGTACTTTTCTTTCTTTACAAACAAGACAAGCATTTTGATACATTATTATTAAGTGCATTTATATAGAAGCTTACTGAGGAAGGAGCCTCGATCTACTCCAATCACTACTCACACTTATAGGGCTACAAGAAACATGCACGCTGAGAAGAGGACTAAATGGAGGATAAAGCCTTATAAAGGGATATAAAAATACTTGTTTAAAAAACAAAGTTTATATAACAGATTGGAGCCCAGCATGGCCGGGTCTACTCGTTTCTAAGCCAAGAGCTTTACCACTGGGACCACGTCTGAAAGAGACTAATAAATAAATAAATAAAATAAATTTCGTTTTTATTCAGGCTCACAGAGACCTTCTTTTTGGGCTATACATTTTGCATATCAGCAAGGTTTTAAAATATTTTTTTGTTTTATACGAAATGTTTTTTAGTAATAGTAATAAGTTAGTCTTGGAAATTGGAGACAACCCTTCTCAGAATAGCAAGAGCGTAGGTCTCACGTATATCTTCTGACTTCTGTTGCTTAACACATTGCTAGCTTTAAGCAAGCCTATCGTACTTTTTTCCCCTTTACAAATGTGGCCAACCAAAATGACCAAATATTCACAAGACATAAGAATCGGAGCAGTGTTATAACAAATCAAGCGTCATGTGTCCTGTTTCGAAATTGCGGTCAGTAGAATGTGACTAATGGATTTCGTTCCGCAGCAACGCCTTCCGGCCCCCCTTCGCCGCATGACACCCCCGCCTACCCCACAGCAAGAATGATTTCATTTCAGTGATGAGGTTCTTGTTATATGAGGAACAACAACAAAAAAAAATGTGTGCTTGATACTCGCCTATAATTTTCAAATGTGTGTTTCACTTTATTCTGTGTATGAAATTTAGTGCTCGCTCTCTCTCTCTCTCTCTTTTTCTCATTGTCTCTCTTTCTCACTCTTTCCTTATCTCACTCTCACTCAATCACAAATACAAGCAAACTAAACACACTCTCAATATCTTCTCATTGTATCAATTCCATCCTTAATTGCAAGCCTTTTCTATCCGAGCCAGGCCTTCTTCCTTTATTTCGTTATGTCTCACATGCAGACCACACATGGGCCCATCTGTCTGACGTGGAGAAGTGTTTTTATCTTGTCTTCTTCTAACCAATATTTTTTTTAAAAGCTAACGCGTTTATACTTTTGGACATTGGGACAAGGGGACAGTGTTTTTATAGTTCATTGTGTCAAGTTTTAACAAGGGAAAGATGTATCTATCTATGTATCTATGTATCTATGTATCTATCTATCTATCTATCTTATCTATCTATCTAATACATATATCTATCTATCTATCTATCTATCCATCTATCTATCTATCTATCTATCTATCTAATACATATATCTTATATATGTCCACAACTGGGTTTGCTTAGTCGTGTAAAACACTGCATTCCAAAGATATTCCATATTATGCTATTAACAATGTTGTTTTGATCTCATAGGACTTAAATGTCGAGTATGTGTAAATGAGATTATGTTTTGGAAGCTGAGTTTTACTTTCCGGTGTATCAAATGTACATTA
The DNA here is from genome assembly GCA_021533235.1 of Biomphalaria straminea. Classification (NCBI taxonomy): domain Eukaryota; kingdom Metazoa; phylum Mollusca; class Gastropoda; family Planorbidae; genus Biomphalaria; species Biomphalaria straminea. Next base: position 10,641 of record JADKLZ010025328.1, on the reverse strand, counting down.
GCCTGATGATATTTTCTTGTAAACTATTAGTTTCTTGGTGTACAATGCGATAAATAACAACAAAATTCAAGCAGCCGTTGCAAACGTTTTGCTAAACGTTAACAAGAGTGTCGTGTCGCCAGTACAAACGACCAACCGATTCACTTTGTCCAACTAAGTCAGGTATCCTTCACAGTTGGGATGGACTTAGAGACGCACTTTAAATCCCGAAACTAAAAGTCCCAGGCTCCACCCAGAGCCAGAGAGTTCTCGAAGCGATACCAAGCGGATACAACTCTTCCATCGTTGATTGGACACAATCCTAGCTTCAATGTTCTCATCGCTAATGAAGTCAAAATACTTTTTTTTGTTCTGTTTCCAGTTTAACCCTAACATTATGTTTATTTTAGGGTTTGACATCGGAATGAACGAGTTCAACTTATTTTCTTTTTATGTTCTTGTTAGTTCAGGTGTTATTTGTGAACTTGTTCACTCTGAACTTTCTCTAATTCAAGATTTTTTTTCCTTCTTTAGTTTGCTTGTTTAAATTACAGAAGACATCAGGGGGAAAAGGTTTAAGTAGAAAAACGGAAGTCTAAAAATGCTTTCATATACTTTTTTTCTTAATGCAGACCATGTTGTTGAGAATGTAAAGATATTATATTTTCCTGTTTAATAATTTTAGGAATATGATATGTTTGAAACAAGGCCCCAAATACCTCTAATGATTAAAACATCGGTTGGTTTTAGTGCTGACTGCATGACAACTTCACTTACCGAAGCAGGACGTTTTGGCGCCGGCGTTTAAAGTTAATGAGGCCTACTTCTTTCTGAAATTACGATGTATAGGGCAGATTTTCTCAAGATTATCTGTGGCCCTTGGTCAACAAGGGCGTCATTTGACCAGCACGTGTTGGGTGGAATCAGAAGGGCTAGAGAAATCCAAAAATCCCTGTCTTCAAACCAAGAGACCATTCGTTTCGGAAGTCAAAGGCTCTGCCACTCGACAAGTATGTTGAGTTTTTATATCAACCAGCCTACTGATATGTGTACGTTGCAACAAAGCCTCGACCAGCATGCATCGCATTATAACTATACATACTATACATGAGAGAAATGGCTTGTATGGAATGGCTAGTGGTAAATTTTAGCACACGGTCCGCCCCTGACAAGTACATAGTAGAGATGAAGAATGCATGAAGCAGAAATATAACAGTTGCATACACAGAAATACACTGAAAATATTCAAAAAATAATGTCGCTTACAAGCAGCTAACAGCCCAGAAAATCTCTTCCTCCCTAAAACAAATATTGTCAAATTTGCTAGACAGATGTCGCCCTTGCTTGGGCGGGGACAACTATTTAGTAACAGAAATAAAAAGAGCTTTTTCTACTAAATCATTCTTAGAAATATTCAAGAAAACATTTGCCAAAAAAGAGAGCGCAATTTTTGTTTTATTTAAAATAAGACCACGATCTCTTTAATTACTGATAAATATTGTAAGATTAGGGGAAAGAAATTAAAATTAGAAATTCAGAATATTTATTTCCATATTGTTGAACATTATCGAATTTAGAAGAAATATGCAATTCACCTAGCGTTAGTAGGACCGTTGGGGACCCACACAAGATATTTTGACCGTCTTTCTCCATTCCCCCCTGTTCCTTGCATTGGACACAGTCTCTTATAATTAAATTTCAAATTAATGATATTTTATCATTAATAAAAACAAAACAATATCACTCACTCTGAAACAGAGAATAAATTCGCGTATTTTTTTTAAGCGGATTCAACAAAATAGCTGTTATCCCGAATGGTCTAAACTGTAGTGAATTATTTAATACTACTTTTGAGCAGTATACCAACACGGATTTACAAGGTGGTTGATAGTACAGATACAAACTTTGCCTTCAGATGAGATGGTTGCTTACTTGCACCATACAGTGTATGCATCAATGATCACGACCATTCCTACCAACGGCCCATTAACTCATTTCGGGATTGTAAGATTTTTTTCCCCCTGTTTTTCATGGCTTTTCCAGAATCACATCTCAGCATGAGAATATTGACGAATTAATCCTGATCACCGTCCGAGATCAGATTAAACACTTAACCACGCTAAGCGCTTAACCATTCGACCACCGCGCCCCCATATATGAATTGATTAATATTATTTAATTAATTAATTGGTTAAATTTTTGATTGATCCATGTTTTGTTTGGAACAAAAAATAATTGTGCTACTTTTCAACTTGATCCAAGAATAAGAAATGGGAAAAACAATGTTTTACAAATTTTTACCAGACAGACAGAAAGACGGAGTGAGTTGATAAAAGCTTTTTTTAAAAAAAAATACACCTCTTTTCTGCCACAATTCTCTTTAACTTTTAAATCCGTATTTATTAACTTAAACTACAACAGATCATTTCGTGATATCACCATCTATTCAGCCTACGCAACCAAACCATCCGCTCACTTTTACCTTTACACTATAACACAGCGGTTCTCAAACTTTTAAGCTCGGCGACCCATTTTCTTACAATCCCCACTCTGCGGCACCCCCCTACCCACACAGCAATAGAAGAATAGACAAAAACAATCCATATTTTCGATGGTCTTGGGCGACCTCTGGCAAATCGTTAATCGACCGACAAGGTGGTCGTGACCCACAGGTTTAGAACCCTGCTATAGCATCTAGTCTCAGTCAACTATTCTTATAACTGTAAGAAGTTTTTTTTTTTAACTTTCAAAAGCATTAAATATGTAGAGAAGAAACATGGTTATATGCACGTGTAAGGATAAAGAAAGCACAACAGAGCGATAAATATACATGAAGATTCAAAATCTAGCAAGACCCATATTAAAGATATAAGACCGATTGTGTGAACTAGATGACTAAACTCGTATTACAAACGAATTGCGGCGACAAGAGTGGTTGTTATACTATTAGGTAAATGGTCTACTAACCAGGGCTTTTTTGTGACGGAACGCACCGTTACGGCGTACCTGCATTTTTGTAATGTGGGGAAAAAAATCTATTTTCTTCTACTTTAACGTATATTATTAATTTATTAGTTGTTAAAAGTTTGGCAATCAATCACTGAGTACCGGCACCGGTACCTGCCCAGAGTGCGGCCGAACATTCCGGGCTCGCATAGGTCTGTTGTGTGCCTATTCGCGGTGTTGTACATGAGGTAACTGTCACAACTCAAACACCAACGAAAGCCGAACAATAATAGAGTAAGTCGACAATCGATTCAACTATAAACCTCGTTTAATAATCAAGAAGGGATCCGTCTTTTGTCTTTTTTGTAGCCTCAATCAAAATTAAACGTCTTGTCCTTTGCGTCGACTAAAAGCGTTCTATTTGTTAATCTAACTATTCGTCATTTCCGTCACTAATTAAAACTTACCATTTAATTATTCCCGAAATAAATCTACGCTCTAATCATGTCATAACAGTCTCACCAGCCACATGAGGAGCCATAAAACCCCAGTGCAAGCCCTCAGCCCTCTGGATGACAAAGTGGCCAACATCGAACCACGATGGACGAACTAAAGAGATATAGACAGGAACCTAATCACTGAGTTCCGGCACCGATTTTTTTTTTACAAGAGGAAGCACTGCTGCTATCTATATTTGTTATACAAATACTCTTTCTTGATAGGGCTTTTAGTAAAGATACTATTTTAGAAAACAATTATTTTTATTGTCTCTCTTGTGTGTAAAAATAACAACTACACAATTGGCAGCATCTAAATCCAATCTTTCGATTATTCTATTATTGTACTTCTCATCTCTAGAAGAACTCGAGATGTCACTTTGAAATCTAAATTCCAAGCATTGTGTTCAAAACATTTTAAAAAATCTGGGATCAATGGTATCCAACTATTTCCCCTATTCTATTTGTCCGTATTTGGCGATTGATTTGTAAAGTCCGTAAGTTATTGCGACAGATAATACTGTAGTGAGGAACTATAACCCCCTACATTCAAAGCTTTTTTTTTTATCTCAAACCATTTGACAAGTACTGAGCTCAAAAAGAGACTACGTGATTCGGCATTTAACAACCTTGAGGAGACAGAGACTAGAGAGGTGAGGCTTTAGAGGTGAGGCTTTTCTCTCTTTTCTTTTCCTCCTCATCTCTGACTGTTTTTTTTTTTTTTTTCACGTTCTCTTTCTTGTGGCTGTTGTACTTGTGTTCAGTTGGAACACGCCAGGAAGAGACAAAGTAGCTAAGAGTGAAGTCATTAATACTTTAGGAATTGGACATGTTTGGGAATGAAGTGAGGAAATAGAGGGAAGAGGGAGAGAAAGTGAGTGAATGAGAGGGAGGGTGAAGGAGGAAAAAGGATGAGTGGAAAAGAGAATGATTGACAGAAAGAAAAAGTGGAAGAATGATTGAGAGAGAGAGAGAGAGAGAGAGCGAGCAAGAGAAATAGAAATAGAGAGAGAGAAAGAGATAACAAGTTTGTTATACAATGCAATAAAAGACAGATGAAAGAAATAGAAAGAAAGAAGATGAGAGGGTAAAAAAGAAAAGAGAAAAGAGAGAGAGAGAGAGAGAGAGAGAGAACATTACAATGTATACAAAACACATTAAACTATAAAGATACATTTTGAATTATGAAGATAAATTCAATACGTTACATTTTAGACTAATTGCTTTTTATTATAATGAAAGGAAGACAAGACACATATTATAGAGCGAAATAGGGTTATAAAGATTCTTTAGAGTAGACTATATCAATCTGTTTGACAGTGAAGAAGGTGGTCTACCTATCGGTATGTCCAACATCAGCATGGAGAGGCAATGCTGGAGAGTACCTAGTATAACAATACAAGTAAATTCAGTTCCCTTTTCAGAATTTCAATCTATAGGGGAGATGGTGAAAAAGGTCATCTGTTTCTGTGGCCCACAGTTAACGACGGTGTTATGTGGTCAGCGCAATGACAGACCCTCTTTATTTTTTCACAAACTTATGTCCGGTACCAACTAGAGCTGCGTGGACTCAGAGATACCTAATGATGACGAAAAAAAAAACAGTCTTCTCCAGAATTTGAACCTGGGAAGCCAATCGCTTTATCACTCAGCCACCGTGCCTCCAGTTAAGTATTTCACTACCCCCCCCTCCCTTCTCTCTCTATCCATCTCACACACATACACACACATACACACGCGCTTATTTTCTTTCCCCACAAACATACTTTCACAAAACGAGAATGAAGAAATGTTTTAAGAAGAAGTTTACTACTTTCACTTTGAACTCTGAAATGTTGGGCATTATTAGACTCGCCATAGAAGGTCAACATTTCTACTGACGTCAGAAGGGAAAAGTATATATGTGTGGGGGGAGGGGGAAGGAGATATGAGTTCAGTATAAGTGTCTCTGTTTTTACGTTAGTGTGTTTGTGTGGTTGAGTCAGGGGCGTAGCTAGGAAATTTCCATCGTTCGGGGGCCTGGGGGATGAACCTTTTGGGGGCCCCTGCATTTCGAGTAATATTTTATTTTTTATGTAAAAAAAAAAACAACAAAATTTGAGGGTGCCCTCAAGTGGGGGCCCGGAGGGATTTTCAATTTCTCCCCCTCCTCCCCCCACCCTAGCTACGCCACTGGGTTGAGTCTATTGAGTTCAGTGTATGTGTCTGTGTCTTCATGTTAGTGTGTGTGTGTGTGTGTGGTTGAGTCTATTGAGTTCAGTGTATGTGTCTGTGTCTTCATGTTAGTGTGTGTGTGTGGTTGAGTCTATTGAGTTCAGTGTATGTGTCTGCATCGTCATGTTAGTGTGTGTGTGTGTATGTGTTTTTAAGTACTATTCCTGAAATACATTCGCCTCCGATAAATTATAATCTCTTAATTGTCATCTCAGACACGTTAGCTTAGTTTTTTTTTCTTTCACTATATTATTTTCAGCATCAAAAGGTCTCGCAATATTGTTTTAACTAATTAGGCCATATCAAAAGAATAGAACTTAAAATCTGGCCACAAAGTGCGGTCATAAAAGAAAGATAACTCTCCCAGCATAGTGTTCCCAACCGGAAGTCTTCCGATGCTCTAATTGATCCTTGGTCTTTGGGGCTCTAAAGAGGCCTTTTATGAGAGAAGTTTGAATGCGTTTTTTTTTAAGCATTTTCTTTCAAAATGTCTTAAGTTCAATAGTCAATGAATTTTTTTTAGATATGTTAAATTTAGTACAAAGGTCTGTTCAAGACGTCTACACACGACTTAACATTGAAGTAATCACTTAAAAGAAAAGATCATGAAACAGAAATAGACTTATTCATTATTTGTCTCGCTATTTAGCCTGACCAATTTTCAATGAATTAACCGTGTTTTCAATGGCGAGTTACGGTAATTAGTTTTGTTTGATATCCAGTTTGTTATTATGCGTTAATGATAAGATAATTCGTGTTTGAATACACGGCGTCAAGTTTCCAAGTAAAATAGTTCGTGATATAAGAGGGAATTTTTTTTTATTTACGTATAAAGAATGTAATACCCAAGTAACTACATCAATAAAACATATACCCTGTGTAATATTTTAGTTTCTCTAGGATGTTGCCCTTGCAAGTCAGAACTAGAGATCACAAAACTTTTTGATGGCCGTTATTCAAATCAAACTTTTGTAGCAAATGTCATCTATAAACCTATGTCTCATGCAAAATTGAGGTCTTCAAAAAGTCAATATTTCGTACAGAAATTGGAAGTAAATGGACAATGTCTCAATTAATTTACACGTGTGAAAAAGTCTATCAGTCCCAGAGAACCATTAAATTGTTTTTCTCACGTGTTTTTTGCAATGCTATTTGGATTTTTTAAACCGAATACTAGCAATGGAATAGATATGCTTCACAAGGATCCTAGGTATCACATTTTAAGACCGCATCAAAAATGACGAAATCAGAGACAGGGTTACTAGAGCGATTGGACCCCTCGATGACCTGCTAACTATGGTTCAAAAAACGCTAACTAAAACCAGGATGAAGAAAAAGAGGCAGACAGAGAAAGTGATGGAAAGATAACATAAAAGAATGGACGGGCCTGCCATTGAAACAGATTCTATCAGAGGCAAAAGAGAAGAATGGAGAAAGACGGTCGATAGTTCTTGCGTGGTGCCCCAAATGTCCAACAGACTAAGGGATATGTGGAGGTAAAACAAAATAAGGATCTCCTTAACTGATAGGCTTTAAAACAATACATTCACACTTAAGAAACACATTGCTTAGAATTTACCTTCATACATACTGAAGATACCGCTGCGTTGTAGGCTTCAGTTCGACCAGTACAGCATTGACATGTAGGCCATACAAGCTTAGTGCCCGCATTTACTTATTATTATTAGTCACTTACTTATTATTATTAGACACTTGTTTATTATGAATAGTCACTTATTTATTATTATTAGTCATTTACTTGTTATTATTCTAATTCTATCAGAGTGAATTATTTTATGAATACTAATCCAAGATATCTTATCTTGTAAAATACAGACGTTACTTCAAAAAAGATAATTACGTCCTACGCGTCATGCATTCAGTCATGCATATTAACCAATGACTTAAATTCTGCCAAGTCACTGGTTTTCCTGGCTAGCTCAGGCAACCCATTCCATGCTCTTATGGCACAAGTGAAGATATTGCCATTAACACTAACATCATTTTTTATATGTACATCAATCTAACCCTCGAGGTATCATAAAATCATAATTGGCACTGACATATAATATCAGAACAAACAAAAGACACATAACTAAAATAGCTCAAAACTGTATTAAGTCTAAATCCAGTCACGAGTTTGATCATCATTCGAATAGGGTAGTAATGGTTGTTGATTGTTTGTTGATTTTTTGTTTATTTTATTGTTAGTTTTTGGATTTGTTAGTTTCGCTTGTCATTAATCTTGTAGTATTTTTTTGTGTGTCATTATTATTTTGTTGCTTTTTTTTTTGTGCAATTTTATCTACAACTTCTATTTTTGTTAGAACTCTGCAAGACACAAAAAAAAAAAGACAGCAAAGAAAACAAAACAACTATTTTACCCACAGAAAGCCATTTCACACTTCAATAGATCTACGTCCCTCGCAGACTTGAGAAGAACATTACTGAAGACCGCCATGTGAATGAAGTTGATCCGACAAGTCAAACGGGAGCGGAACAAACATTAACTAGCATCAAATTTCATTGACGTAATGAAACCGAAGGTGACACTGGTCTAAACTGAACTACTAAGGATTCGAATCGGTCAGTGATTTCAATCAGGCAAACACATCCAGATGTGAAATATTCATAGAGGTGGGCACCTGTTTTAGAGCCAAGCAAAATGTTAAAAATAATAATAATAATAATAATAATAATGCACACATTGTATATCAAAATAATTAAAACCTAAAAAATCCATTTTTTTAGCGCGTGGATTATCTTGAACACAATAACATTGCTAAAAAAAAGAAATTTGAATTATAATAATTCAAATTTAAAGAAAGTAAGTTTCACGCACATTTGGGATTGCAACCAATTCACTGTTCATCTAATTAATTGAAAGGATTAAAATAATAACAATGATAAGGCTTGTTCTAGAGTCAGAATATGAGGAATGAGGAAGGCAGTTATCACCCGTGGCTACGCAGCCTCAAATGTAACGTATATATTTATAGGCACATCAAACGCAGGCATAACCTTTTTCCACTGGTGGTCAATTTAGATTTTCATTTCACCGTCTGTCCTCGGCAGTGGATTTTGTTTTAGCCTTGTATTTGTATCCAGCTCCATCCTAAAGCTACATTTGTTAAAATGCATCGCTCGTGAACAATTCAAATGAAAGGTTCGTTCAAATATTTGAATATTAAATCATTGTGGTGTCCAACCTTCTTGTAGAGCAAATCTTATGTAGATCTTATTTAATTTCCAAACAAGAAACGCATTTTTAAAAATACTTAAGAAAACTTATAGAGCGATTAATTTTCTTATAATAACTGACGGATGTTAGATTTTACAAAAATGTAACCTTATTTTTTTTACACCACCCCATCCCCCCTACCCGTCGAGCTAATAATTCTTTTCCCAATTCTAGAATCAACTGTCAGTTTTGTAAGGAAATCTTTAAAGCCATTTTCGGGATGAATGTGAAACCTTGCACACATCCTTAAACTTCGGAATCGAACATATTTCCATTCGCGAATGCTTATTAAGTTCAGATCTACTTGTCAGATTTCATAGTCTAGAAGACCATTGTTTCTTCCTTTTGGGGAAATGTTATTTCTAGTCTGGTGATTATAAATCGTCCATGAAGCATTTTCGTGCTGTCAGTCCTATATACATTAAACTTCTTTCTGAATTTAGATATATATACAGGACGTTTTATATTTCACTGTGTCTATAAGGTCTTAATTTATCGTAATAGTTTATTATTTGACTTCGGGCCACTCTATTTACTTCATCTAGGGCCTGTTATTACCTTTTGCTGGTTCTAGTTATCAGACATTCTGTGATAATATGTATGGTTAATTTTTTAGTGTTTTTTTCTACGACGGAATATTTGGAAATGATTATTATTACTTTAATAAGCTTGGCGTTTGATAAATCATTTGGTAGATATAAAAAAAAATTGAAATAATTCTTGAGGACGTAACGTTTTGATCTTATGATGATGAATATTATATGTTTATATTAATTATTATTGTATACTGCTGATAGATGCTATATATGTTTAAATTATTGTACGCTACTGATGGATGATATATGTTTAGAATTCTACCATGATTTTAAATTACATCAAAAAAAAGAAAAATTCGTTGCTAAATTAAAGCTATATCCACTAATACCAGGTCACCAAATGTAACAGGAAGACAAAGGAACTAATTCTACACACATTATGGTAGTGATAGTTATAAAGCAATAACACCACAACGATCCTATCATGCCCCATAGTATCAGACTGAATCCACAATGGCATCAAATGATCAAAAAGAAATACTTTAATGGACTCTTTAGACATAATTAAACTGACGATCTGTCCACTCTCAGGAAGCTTAGACATTTACATCGATAATTGCTAGCTTCCAACATCTCTCCTCAATTTGTAACGATAACGTGATGATAGCTTGATTATATTATAGTAGTTTCACTTATCGTCTTATAATAAATGACTAAAATCTATTAACGTCTAAAATGACAACCAAAGATTTGAACCTTCTTTTGCCTCACATCAGGAGATAACTCTGCTTTCATTAAGCAAATAGAACACAGACTCAGACGGGAAGATCATTAAAAACTAAAAATAATTATCGCCGTAACATGATCTGAACGCATTAAATCTAGGTCTCGTAATTTTTGTTTCAATATCATCATTCCGAAAAGATGTTGATGTTTAAATTTGTTTCATCTTTTTGAAGTACTATTAATAGATAGTAAAATGTCTACCGAAATCTCTTTTCGTACAAAAATGTATTGCAGGTTCTGGGTTTTTACAATGCCTCTATTCAGGTCGTTCATTCATGGAAATTTCATCTTGGATGCAAATGTAACTTCATGGGGGGACACGGTTATCACAAACGGCTCGAACGATTTGCCTAGAAATTGAACAGTTGATGATGACAGAAGGAGTAGCTCGTTGGCCAGGCTGGGAAAACTCTGGTTTGACCACTTTAATGTTTCAAACTAG
>JADKLZ010025323.1:0-15182 GCA_021533235.1 Biomphalaria straminea | reverse complement strand
CTGGCTTGCCTTGTTATGTTGGATGCTGGCTTGCCTTGTTATGTTGGGTGCAGGCTTGCCTTGTTATGTTGGATGCTGGCTTGCCTTGTTATATTGGATGCTGGCTTGCGCAGGGTGTGACCTATCCATCTCCAGCGTCTCTGAAGAATATCTGCTTCAATGGGCTGCTGTTTTTTTTTGTTCTTTGCCACAGTTCTTCATTCAAGATATTTTCTGGCCAGCCGATCATAAGAATCTTCCTCAGGCAGGTATTGATGAATACCTGGATATTTTTTTGACGGTGGTTGTTCTCCAGGTCTCTGCTCCATAAAGTAGTATTGGCTTAAGAATGGTGTTAAAGAGCCTAATCTTGGTTGTGGTGAGCTTCTTAACAGACCTACTCCTGCAAACCCACCAGAGATACCCTCAGCTACAAGAGACCTACCTATCAAGTGCAGTGCACCCACCAACCAAGGAAGAAATTCGCAGAGCAATCGAACAATCAAAGAATGGCAAATCTGCAGGACCTGACAGCATCCCAGTTGAAGCTCTAAAGGCAGACATTGATACCAGTTTGAAGCTACTCTACCCACTCTTCTGCAAGATATGGGAAAAAGAAGAAGTGCCACCAGAATGGAAGGAGGGCTACCTCATCAAACTCCCAAAGAAAGGCGATCTTAGTTCCTGCTCCAACTATTGAGGGATAACGCTACTGTCCGTTCCAGGGAAAGTGTTTAACCGCATTCTGTTAAACCGAATGATAGAGGCTGTAGACCCACATCTCCGTGACCGAAAAGCCAGCTTTCGAAAAAAGAGATCAGATAGAAACACTGCTCATAATTTTGGAACAGTCCATGGAATGGAACTCCCCTATCTACGTCAGTTTTATAGACTATGAGAAAGCGTTTGACAGCGTGGACAGACAGACCCTCTGGAGACTTTTGAGACACTATGGAGTGCCTGAAAAAATTACTAATATCATCAAGGAGTCATATGAAGGGATGACTTGCAGAGTAGTGCATGGCAGACAACTGCATTTGAAGTCCAAACAGGAGTGAGACAAGGCTGTTTACTCTCTCCTAGCCATAGATTGGGTCAAGGAAGACAGCAACAGACCAGAAGCGGAATGGTATACAGTGGACACTATGGAAACAATAAGATGACCTCCACTATTACAAGTAACTCACATAGAAGGTATAATTAGTAGGCTAACTCTAGAAGAGAATAACCAAAAAAAAAACAACCAACACCTGACCCAGACCAGTCAGCTCTCCATCTGACAAACTTATCATTGGTTACACTCATTACCCCCCTTGAAAAAACCCATACTAAAAACTCAACTCTCAACAAATAAATAAAACAAAACATACACACACTCTCACATCTTACACACCCTTACTTGGACGAGATACTAATTTGTATTATAATTTGTTTTGTTCAAGCAATAGAATTTGCTTAATAGCTGTAAATTATAAACTTTTTTTGTTTTCTTGAAAGGTGGCACAACATAATGGTATAGTGAGTATCAACTGGACCAAACTGGATCGAGAAATCACCAAAGCAAGAGCCAAGGCCAGGGAAGCATTATCCAGGCACAAAACTTCGATTTTTGACAGGGTAGGGAATTGTTTTGTTTTTGTTTATATCTAGCACTCATGTCATGTATAGTAATAATATATATTTTTTAGACATTTATACATCTGTACCAGAGTTTAATAGGAGAAATTAACACAATAACAGCAATGCCTACTAGTATGCATCTTGCATATTTAGCACTGGTATGCAAATGAACCTAAAAATACATGAGTACTTTGCCCATTTGCCCTGAAACATAAAAAAAAAATTAATTTTAAATAAAGTCTTTGCTAGATCAGTGCGCCCATGCCAGAAACAGACTTTTATATAATCTAGATCTCCAGCTTGAGGGCGCGGTGGCTGAGCGGTAAAGCGCTTGGCTTCCGTACTGGAGGTCCCGGGTTCAAATCCTGGTGAAGGCTGGGATTTTTATTTCGGGATTTTCGGGCGCCCTTGAGTCCACCCAGCTCTAATGGGTACCTGACAGTAGTTGGGGAAAAGTAAAGGCGGTTGGTCGTTGTGCTGGCCACATGACACCCTCGTTAACCGTGGGCCACAGAATCAGATGACCTTTACATCATCTGCCCTATAGACTAGGTCTGAAAGGGGAACTTTACTTTTTACTTTTTAGATCTCTAGCTTGATCTAGAATATAGTGTCTAGATCTAGTTTATTTTAAATTGTCAGGCACCACAAATTAAGCAAATCAATTTTTTTAGATCTAGATCTATATAGATGTGACCTAATCAGATATCTACTACATCTAGATATCTACATTTTGATCAATTTTACCCATTCATATGATTTATACAAAGGGGAAAAGTTTTCCATTAAAATCTATTCTCACTCATGATTTGTTTGTTTTCAGAGTCACCTTTTCTATGAAGAGAACTATTTTTTGGGGATCGGTTTTGTTAGCGGCTTTTTATTTGATCTCTTGGTGTAATGGACCTCTACAAATGTGGACAGTTATTCAAGCGACAAGCGATCTAGTTCTTTGGGCATGCAGTCATGTGTGTGTGTGTGCGTGTTTACAACTTAGCTCAAGAGTCAGTGACCAAGACAGGATATACCCAAATCATTCTAACTACCTTTGTTGAAATTATTAGTAACTATTATATTTTAACAATAGATATGTGTTTGTTAGTTTGACATGACTTCGTTAAATGTGGAGAAAAAAAAATTGTCTCTTGTAAATAACCTCTACCTGAATTGTATATAAGAAATTCCATGAAGTTAGGTTGCATGTTTTTGTGTGACTGCATTTCTTACTGTTGAAGTTTTCTTTTCTCTTTGGCTGTGTTAATTTCATTTATTTAAGTCTTGGTCAATTCAACAACTATATTTTATACATGGAATTGTAAATTGATTCAGATATACAGAGATAAGTATAGGTCTATTAAAAAGTTTTCACAAAAGATTTTTGTGACTTTCTATGGAATTTCAGCATTGTTCTCATCATGTAGGGCTGTGGGTTAGAAAAATCATTAACACATGAAGTTTAATTTTGAAAGAAAGTGCTGGAGTAGCCATACACAACACAGATCTTCTGCTGTAGAACAAAAGTTTTGAGAGTTGTCTTTTTTTAATGTACCCTAAACTGATGGTAGAAATACTTGAACATTTCCTTACAATCTGTCGTAAAATAGGGCAGCAGTTCTCAACCTATGTCGTAAAGTAGTTCATTATGTGTGACTGGAAATGGTGTCACCAGAGTAATGGTCTTGGACTACAGGCTGAGATCTGTTGTCCTAGGACACCTCTCATTTTAGAGTTTGTTGTCTTGGCATGTATAAAACAAAGTCTAATCCAATGGGTCTAAGAGTTTGATGTTTTTCTGCTGACTTTTGTGCAAAGTCAATTTTGCTATTAGGACATTCTAGGAAAACCCACGTTTAGGTTATGCTCATTGAATACTTACAATTACAGCTCTACTTTAAAAAATGTTAAAGGTCGTCTTTAGTCGTAGGTTGACTATGGTTCATTTCGTATAACACTTTTTCATGTGACCGTAGAGCCCTTATACTGGAGAGACACTCCTGTCCACATACAATGCATGTAAAGGTGACATTTGCTTGGATGGTAGAGGAACCATCCATTTTTCGTTTGACTGGCTTTTCTTCCAGAGCTGAGGCCAATGCTTTTTCGCTGTCCATAGTTTTCTTTGTCACCACCTTTCTCCACATGTCTTCCCAGTACTCAACAGAACAAACTGACATTGAAGAAACTACAAATCTCTCTTGACAGTTTCCAAGTATTTTGAAACTCCTCCTTAGTTCATCGCTAAGACTTCTATTTTTTGTTATTTACATATTTTAATGATAGGCTAAAGAAAAGACAGTCCTGAAGATTTGATAATCTAAAAAGAAAAGTCTAGATAGTAAATGTTCAATCTTTAAGATCTTGTCCAGAAGATTTGTTTGTCTAAAAAGAGAAGTCTTAAACAGTAAATGTGTAGTCATTAAGATATACTGTCCTGAAGATTTTGATTTGACGCATTGTAAAATCTAGATACAAATTTATGACCACTCAACGCATTGGTTCTTTAGTTCATTTGTAAATGTTTTGAGATCCCCTCTGTGGTTGCATTATCCTTGAGACATAGTTTTTGGTGACATAAGGTTATCAACAACATCATGATTTTATTTAATGATGCCGCCTTGATGTTTTAATATACACAATAAAATCTATACTTTTTATTCAAGTGAACTTTGTATCAAGTAGTTTCATTTAGATCTATGACTGACTGTAGGTTTATCATATTATATTTTTTGGTGCTATAGGTATAGAATATAGTCTTGAATTTGATCTTGCTTTTTTTTTGTCATAAATGAAAAAAAAAAAAGATTTACCTAACCACGTAACACAGAATACTTTTGATTAGATTACAATCCTTGTCTAGTCTCTCACATAATTATCATATGTTGACTTCCATTTTGTTTTTGAGTTATTGATTTCAATAAGACAATGATATTAAAATTCATACCAAGTTCATTTCTTGTCTTTATGTGTGTGTGGTTGAGTGGTGAATTCTTGGCTGTCAAACTGAGAGGCTCTGGATTGAGACCAAGAAATTTGATCTCAAGACTTTCAGTTTGAGTATAGTTAAGAAAAGAGATTTGAGAAACCCAATACACACAATAATACAATAGTCAAACGGCTATGTCTTAATATATTCATTAGCGCTACAACACACAATGAACACAATTTATCACCGAAAAAAAATTATTATATTTTTTCATTGAAAAAAAAATATATAGAAAGTTTGCTTCACTATAACAAATCTAAAATTCTTACAAGAAACAAAAAAAAAGCTGTTTGCCTTAGTTCACTATGAAACAAACTTGAAAGACTTAATGACCTCAGTGTGTTAAAAATAAATTCTACCTAAGTGTACTTCAAATTATGTGACAGATGAATTCAAAAGCTTGAGTACAATCTTATTTATCTCTTTAAAGACTTGAAGGGTCTGAATGCACATACATTCCTGTTTTCTGTGTTAAGAACCAATATTCCTCTCCTTTAAGAGCTGAGATCTTTAGAATCGTAATAAAATCCTAATCTTCATCAGAACTTAAACTAAACAATGAACCTCATTCAACATAATGATAGATCATGTGATGACCATGGATAAAACACCAAAAACAATGGTCATGTGATAACCATGTTTGATTGGAATTAGGTCTTGAGTTGTATGGAACAGTACGGAAAGCATGTGAGGTGTTTTGTTTATAATTGGTGAATGAGGTCCATTTATTAGGCAGCTCAACCCCTTGGGCGTCATATGTATTGTAGCCATTGAGACACATGAACAGGCTTCTATATTTCAGATTTTGAAAACACATTTTAACTCTTTAAAGACATGGTTTTCTACCTTAGATATCTCTGCACGAAGATCTATTAAGCGCCTTCACCAGAACAAAGAAAGAATAAAGGGATTCATGGGAATAAAACTCAGATATAAAATACAGCCTTACAGATACAAATGTCAACTGAGCAAACACTGAACAAAGCTGGAATATTTAAAGTACATATTAATTACATTGAACAGCTGAGTTGTATGTTAGTAGTAGTTGCTTATTAAGTTCACAATTGATCTATTAATTTAAAAACAAAACTACTGTACCGGTATATAAAAACCTAAGATTTTTTATTTTATTAGAAAATAGTCCTTGTAATCACAACAAATTTTCAATAAGGATCAATAAAGCAGTCTTAGTCTTGTACACAGATGTCCAAATGAATGCAGATAGGTGACCAAAACAAAATATTTTTTACATTTGACTCGACTTCAACTACTTTGGCCACCTAAGAGTTTATGAGGCTTAATTAGTTACTTGTGTTCTACATCCTGGGCAATGATTGGTGAAGTTACATATCTGCAGTTGGCTTTCTAAGTGTGTGCAAGTTCAGCATTGATTACATTGACCTTTACCGCCCTCATGAGCTGTTTTACTCAAAGTACCAGTATGGGAGACACTAACATTGACAATTTTCACTGAAATAAATATAGCATCTGCACATTGTGACTATAACCTTTTAAGGATGTGATCTGGTGTGCAAGCCAGCACTGAGGACTGCTCTACACTCTAAACCACAACATGGTTGTAAATATACAGACATGTACATATGCTTTTAGAAATACACATAAAGGTTTTGAATTGTAATAAATTCAAAAACTTTTGAAATAAAGTAAAGTTAAAAAAACTTGACACCAAAATGAGCTTTGAAAATGAGCGCTGGTTTCTGGTACATTTTGCAATTATAAAGAGAAATCCATCAATTCTGTACCGGTATGTACAATAGTATGCAACATAGACTTTGATACAGGATCCAGCAAATAATTGAATAAAAAAATTGAGTTCATGCTCAACACAAGTCAGCCATTTGTGTAAACATTTGGTGATTCATAACATCAAGAATTTAAACAAAAAATTTCCCAAAGCAAAGGATAAATTACAAGATTAAAATGAATTACAAAGCAGTTGATCTCATTTGAAATTAAATCTTCAACTAAAATGAAAGTTGATTGTAATAGACATCATAAAACATTCTTAAGGAGATCAAAACTTTTTTGTAGAGTTCACTTTATTAACTAATTAGTCTTGAAATAATCAAGAAATTAAAGATGGCCTTAGTCTTAGATGACCATAGTCTTCTATGACTGAAGGTGGAACCATAGTCATTCTATGACTAAAGGAGGAACCATAGTCGTTCAATTACTGAAGGAGAAAACCTTAGTCTTCTATGACTGAATGATGAACCATAGTCGTCTATAACTGAATGATGAACCATAGTCATTCTATGACTGAAGGAGGAACCATTGTCATTTTATGGCTGAAGGAGGAACCATAGTCATTCTATGACTGAAGGAGGGACCATTGTCATTTTATGGCTGAAGGAGGAACCATAGTCGTTCTATGACTGAAGGAGAAACCATAGTCTTGTATGACTGAAGGAGGAACCATGGTTTTCTATGACTGAAGGAGGCCAGTAAATTAATTTTTAAAATATACTAAGAAATAATTTAGTTTATTCCTAAGTGTCTCTTGATTTAGTACTTGGCTATACATTTGTATTAAAAAATGAGACTTGGCTAGGCTAGGGGTCGGCAACCTGCGGTCCACGAGCCACATGCGGCTTTCTAAAAGAAGAACTTCTATGATTGCTACCGCTCTCATGACAAACTGGAGGAAAAGATAGAGCTAATGTTTTGTGAACATACATTGAAGACAATAAAATTGATATAAATAAATCGTTTCAATAGCAACTGATAGTGATGAAGCCAGAACTACAGCAGGAAAAAATAAAGAAGCAACAACGATTCTTTGGCGCAAAATTTAACCATGAAATGTTTATGTTTCACTGCATAAATTACCATAGTCATTCTATGACTGAAGGAGGACCAAACATTTCCAGGTGAAATAGTTGAGGTCATGAATTTGTTAATCAAGATTTTTAACAGCATCTTGTTAAAAGCACTCTACCATCGTCAGTTTAAAGAATTTTTAACGAAATGTTTGGAAGAAAAAAAAACTTGTGGCTTTTTAGAAATGTTGAAATTTTGTAAAAAGTCATTTTTGGCTCTTCCGACTCAAAAGTTTGAAAAGGTTGCCGACCCATGGCATTAAATACATTGAATGAATTTAAAAACATGAGTTTACAGCTAGACAATTTAAAAATATAAAAAAAATGAGGTATATAGGAAATGAGATATTAATCTAAAACAAAATTCTATTGTTATAATAATCATCTACAAAATGTTTCTTCTTCTTCAATAAATAGAGCGGCTAGTTTTGAAACTTGTTGGGCAGTTTGTGCGCATGTTAACTTATGAATAAATGAAGTACATAAAATTTTACGGAGACCTCAACAGAGGAAAACATTTAATAAGCGCTGACTTGGCTTGAGTGAGTTGAGATCATGCACTTTGTTAATTTTTTTTTTCACTATTTATACAACAGTAACAAAATATAAAATCAAACACTAAAGCAACTGAAACAAGTGCCTTCTGTTTTGCCTTGGAACTAAAATAAAAACTAAATTGTACACACAATTGTAAAGGCTAGAAGGATAGATTGGCAAACGAATTTTAGGATATTACAATATGCAACGTTATAATTATGAACATAAATAAAACTACATTGATGTTAAACAAAAATAAAAAGATCAAAAGGAATTAGATCACAACACCTTTATCTTTGGAACAGTCAACCAAATGTTGACCTGTTGTGTCAGTCAACCAAATGTTGGCCTGTTTTTTCAGTCAACCAAAAGTTGACCTATTGTTTTCAATTTTGATAATTGACGCAAAAAGCTATCACAGGTACTTGATAAACAAACATGAAATTTACTACCAGTAAAACTACATTTATTTTGATCCTGCTCATCACAGCAATTTCACAGAATGAATTTAATTTGCAGATGACTTAGTGACTTTCAATAAAGTGAGAGTGATATTCTGCCATCTTGGAGTGGATAAGTATATAGACTAAAATCTTGAGAATCGTGGTCAAGAGGTCAAGTGCGGCTTGAACTTGCCTTGGCTACCTATGAAGGGGGCTTGAGGTTCGACACCCGACTCGAGCAGAGTTGTGTTTACGGAGTGCCTAAAGGCAGCGCGGCAAACCAACTCCTATATACCCCCTCCATCCCACTAGTCCACAAATGAGATTGGGCCATAGTTTATAGCTATAAGCATGAAAGTAGTGCTGTATAAAAGCTGTAATTATTATTATTAAAGCATAGCAGTGAACATTTATGTCAGGTAAGAAAGATCAATAACTCAAAACTAGACTACTAAACACTTAGATTATTTCAATAACTAAACCTAAAACATTCTGTCTGGACATTGGTTCTCCTGGAGAAATGAAGATATGTTGCAACTTGAAATAGTTACAGAAACAGCATCGCAGTGAAAGAATAACAATTTTGTTAATTAAAGAATGTTATCATACTGGCAACATTAAAATCAATAACTACATTAATTAGAGAATTGTCTCAACGTTGGGCTGCAGTCATATTCAACTGGACAATACAATAGTTTTTTTTTGTTTTTTTAACAAAAAGAATAATTAAAGATCTATCAATATGTACAATATAAAACACATTTGTAATAAATTCTTCATTTTAAATACACATTTTGGTAAAGAAACGCTTGACAAAATGACAAGTACAAGAATACATGAAGAATGCACAGTATATGATTTCAGTAACACATTTGTTAACTTTTGAACGAAAAAAAAAGCAAAAGGCTCACAAAATATCACAATAAAATTAAAACAATTATTTACTGAGACTGAGAAGAGAATTTAAGTTTGTGACATGTAGAACACTACTGAACAGCAATGAATAAACTCTTGTGTATTTTTCTATTAACTACACCAAAGACATTGTCAAAGGTGGTGAGCATTAGGGCATGGGGGTACAGGTACTGGAAAGGGGTAGTACCTTTGTTGGTCCGGCATGCTGCACCTTTAGGTGGACGGCCTCACTGGTCCCCTTCCAACCCCTAAATCTCTCACATGTGGCTCCAAGCGCCATGCCCTGGAAAACCGCTTCAGCTGGCGGACTAAACCATGTGAGGGGTGATGATAACATGGCACCACTGGGAGAAAGGCCTTTTAGACTAAGGTCACCGGCCAGGGCGGAAGAGTCCCAGGATGGACTACAATGGCCACATGTTCAGGATCAAGGCGAACCACCTAATTAGAGGTACTTGGCTGTAGTCAAGCATGGAGAGGGATGCAAGTATTTAGCCCTCGATACACCAATTGAGACAATGACCATCGGTCTACGAGTCTTGCTTGGTGCCCCAACGGTCCACCAGACTAAGGGATAGGTAGGTAGGTAGGTGAGCATGAGCTATTGTCTAATAAGCTGAATCTCAATGAGGTGCTTCCATGTTATTTTGTCTTATTCTTCTTATAAATATAATCGTAGTTGGAATGTTTTCAAATATCCACATCATATGTGACAATAAATATATCACAAAGCAATGTTTTTAATCACAAGCTGATATTTAAAAAAAAAAGCCTCTTACAAAAGGTAAAAAGAAAAAGAATGCACTACCGGGCTTGGTGTCAATGAATTCTAAATAAGAGAGCATTCATTTGTTGCCAAGCAGAGGGGAAACAAGGTTTTGTTCATGAAAAAAGGGAGAGAACAAAAAAAAAAAGCAAACAAAAATAAAACTTATAAAGTTTGCAAAAATTTGGTCATCACAATAAAAAATCAACAAAAAAAAAAACTACACTGGAAATAAACAAAAATAAAAAATATCAAATTAATGTGACAAAATGTTATGAGCTTTTAAAGTGAAAATGTGCATAGAGCTGATTTCAAGTTATAAGAGGAATGAGTGGTGTCCCTTAAAATAACAAAATGTCCACTACCTATATGTTTATTGATACAATAATATACAGGTACTTAGAGCAATTTATTTGAAGCTGAAAGTTAAAAATTTTTATTTTTTTTTAAAACAAAGATCTCAGAAGGGCAAGGACAACACAGCATCTTTAAAGCTCACTAAAAAATTGTTTGTTTCCCTTACACAGTCTGGCATCAAAATGTCGACATAATCATGATAATACAAACTTAAAACAATCAGAAAGCTTTGTGATAGTCTATAATGATTATATGACATACAAGGAAAATATCTAAAGGACTCAGACTGCAATGGAATGTAAACGAAAAAAAAAAAACCACACACAAATCATGATGATAAAGTCAAAACTATTAATACTTTATAACCAGGTATTAATCTAGTCTCACAATAGCAAGGCTTACTTGATGCTGAAACATCAAAGTCGAGATTGCCTATTTCTGTGACAACAGCCTTTTGGCTAGCACAATGAGTTACTGCTCCGAGCTAATGTATCCATTGGAGTCACATGAACTTAGGGCTAAAACCCTGCCTCCGACAGACTAGGGCAACATAATCCTATTATTAGATACATGAAATTTAAGGTGACTTTTATGCTGGGACACGCAAACTGACATTTAGATCTAACATATCTTACGTCATAACCATTCTCCTTATAGAGTTTTTTTTTTTCACCCCTAAAACCTACTACAGAAAAGGGATTTCAGTTACAGGAGTCGAGAATCTAACATCTCTCTTTGTCCTACAATTACATCAAACCAAAAATTTTAACAAAGAATTATTTTCACAAAAAAACAATAACACTAAGCATTTCATGTTTTTAAACTATACACAATGAATAAACTGCATTTAACACAGTATGACTATTTGTCATGATCATTTGATGCTTTTCGTTCAATCTGGCAATGAGGTTACTTTTAAGTAAACACTTAACAAAGTTTTGTTCCTTCAAAATAACATGAACAAAGGTTTCATAACAACAAGACTAAAGCAACTCCACCAAATACTGGCAAAGTTAGAAGAGCCACCTGCGGAAATGACAAAAAAAAGTTATCAATATATATATTTCTCAAAAGACAAGTTCAAAAGTTCAAACAAAAACAAACAACAAGTAAATAGGGAAGATCCCATGGCGCAGCACGCGGTGTGAATGGAAATTAGTGCATCCCAATCCGCACTATTTTGTGAATGAAAGTGGTGTTTATATAATTCTCTTCTTCTCAATTTTTGTCATAATATTAAAAGTATTTCCAGATTATTTTGTCGTAAGACTATTGAAACTAGAACAACAATACACAGATAGAGTATACTCTCAGGTTTCACTTTAGAAGTACTTTAATTAAGCACATTCGTTCATTAGACATGATTACGAAAGGTAACTGTTAAGTAATGAATTGAAGAAAACAACGCTATTGTCGATATAAGGCTAGACACTTTTAATCATTCATTCTTTGCCGCCATCTTGGACAGAACAAACGTAATCACAACACAAGATTCACAACTCGCAAATACCAAGGGCTGAAACTCACATATATCACATTAACATCCTTTCCTTTCTATAGACGAAACATAAACTACAAACGTTCCGCAACAGACACATTGCTGACATTGCGTTTGTGTGGTCTCCACTGCTTGACATCTTCTTACAAATCTCTTACAGATGATGTTGACGTCCGCTCCAGTGTCTAACTGGAATTTAATTCTTTGCCCATTCACTATGAAGTCAGCCGTGAGCCTGTCTCTTGTCGAATTGAGTGCATTAATGGTATTTAGCCACTCTGGCTCGTACCCTGACGCCTGGTGTACACGTGTGCTCTCTTTTAGTCTGTTGCACTTTCTTGCGAAGTGGTTTCTTTCCCCACATCGCTTGCAGGTCTGTCCCCAAGCCGGGCATGCTGTTTTATTGAAAGCGTGGTGTCGTCCACAGAATCGACACTCTGGGGGTGCTGCCTTCTGTGCAGTTCTTTCTACTTTGTCAATTCGACCCTGAGCTTCCCCTCGGATTTCTTCAATGCTAGTCGTTGACTGTTCGAAGGCTCTGCAGATCTCAATTGTTCTTTTCAGGGACAGTTCTGAGCATGACAGGAGTTTTTCCTGCACTTTTCTGTCTGCGGAGAAGACTATTTTGTCCCTAATCATCCTATCAGACTCCTTGAAATTACATTTGATTGCCTGGGACTTCAGCTGCGTCAAGAAGGTCTCGAATGGCGAGCACACGGGCAGTTTCCAAAAACGGAAAGTTTCTAACACCTCGTTGTCTCTGGGGTTGCAGTAGTCGTGGAGCTTTTGTAGTAATGTTCCCGGGTCGCACTCGTCTTCCCCTTCTTGGTAAGTGAATTGGTCACTCACTTCGATGGCCTGTGGGCCAGCGCAATGTAGAATAATGGCCCTCTGTTGGCTCTTGGGCCTTTCGTAAGCCCCCGTTGCCTGCAGGTATATTTCCATCTGCCGCCTCCACCGTCTGAAATTTTCGCTAACATTTCCTTCCGTTAGCTCCAGGCACTGGGGGGGGCGTCAGTAGATTTTCAGACATTTTGTGCAACTCCGTCTCTACTGACTGATGTTTAAATCTCTTGGTTACCTCCCTTGGTAACACGAAACGTATGTGACCTTGGGGTAATACTACCCCTTGAAGCTTTCAATTTAACTTCACTGTCACTCTTGATATCAAGACTTCTAATGCTAGCGATAGTGAAATCACTTACGTGGTTCGCTTTCCGCTGCCACCATGTTAAGTAATGAATTGAAGAAAAACAACGCTATTTTCGATATAAGGCTAGACACTTTTAATCATTCATTCTTTGACGCCATCTTGGACAGAACAAACGTAATCACAACACAAGATTCACAACTCGTAAATACCTAGGGCTGAAACTCACATATATCACATTAACAGTAACTCATCTCTCTATTCCTAGATCTAGATCTAGATCTAAAACTCGAATTCAACTCTAAGAAGATTATAGAACTTCTCTTTGCAAATATAGTTTTATGCTTTAGCACATGAACATACTAATTATAGTCCATTTATTTCATATTTTAATCAAATTAACATTCAAATTGTTTTTTCTAAAGCATTGTTACACGAGTGCAACTCTATTCTTAATATCGCGTAAATTAAGATCAATTAGCTATCCTTAGCTCCATTCATAGAATTTTTTATTCATGAATTCACGCATTCGCTTTACTTATATTATAAAAGAACCGGAAATCCGCCGGAAATCTCATGAGAGACGAGAGTTTAAAAAGGGGTCAAATGTAACAGAAAAAAACGAAGGTTACCACAGTGATGAATAATGAAAAAAAACAACAGGTATCGGGAGGGAAAAAATTCAAGGTCCAGTTGTAAAATTCAAGTTTTTTTTGCCGTTTTTGGCGAAATTCAAGGCTTTTTCAAGGCATTGAATTTAATATGAAATTCAAGGTGTTTTCCAGGTTTTCAAGGTGGCTACGAACCCTGTTATAACAAGTAAATGGGAAGTTACCATGGCAAAATAGCATAGCATATTTTTTTTTACTTTAAAAAGATTTTAATAATGTCCGGAAATTTCCAGGACTTTTTCGACCGGTGGCATAGCAATTAATAACATTTCAGGAGATTTCCAAGGGGCTCCTGGTAAATCAAGAGGCCGCAGGAAATCTGTTATATGTTATAACATGGTTCAATTTAATAATTTATACACCTAAAATTTAGCACGGGTCCAAAGAAAGTGCGGGACCCACTGTGGTCGCATATGTTGCAGTGCCTAAGGCCAGCCCTGCAAAATAGTGGCGTATGCTATGCCGCCGGTCGACTAGAATATTTTATTACTCTATGAGAATGTTAATCTACTTCAATTATGTTGTGTCAATTTATGTATCATTCTTTTTATATTATCAGAATCTGAAATATTTTTAAAAATTTCCTAGCATTTGATAGCATTCACTTTTTTTTTTAAAAGTATGTCAGCAGAGAATGTAACTAATTCTACTAACTAGATCATAATTGAAAAATAAAATAAAATTATGCAACTATGTACCTAAGTTCAAATCTCAATGGAGTCTAGGAATTTTATTTTTATTGGAGATTTCACTTGAGTAAAGTGACTAAAAGTGCATGGAGAACAGATAACTCCCTCCCTAGAGTGTCCAGAAAAGACTGGACTGCAGTGCACTGACCATGTTATAGGAGCATGAAAGTCTAGAGTGCACAAGCATGTAATAGTAACATGTAGACTTGAGTGCACTTATCATGTTATAGAAGCCAGAATGCACTGAGCTTGTTTTAGGAGCAAGGACATTGTGCATATCTTATTTAATCAAATTACAATGAACATGGCACTATACCTAAAAGTCAAGATGGCTTCAAAAAAGTGCATGGAATCACAGACATCAACTAGACTCTCCCAAAACAGAAACAGAAATACAGAAACACTAAAAACAATGTTAATAGACCACTCTTAACTTACCATTTCTTCGGAGATCATAATAGATATAGCCTTGCTGACCTTTAAAAGGAGGACACTTCATCTCATCACTGCCGTCGTGACACTGGACAGTGCCGTCGCACTTCTGAAATCCAGGGATGCACATCTTCTTGCTCTCACAGGTAAAGTTGGTGTCAGTTTTACATTGCGTTAAGTCAAATTTCTTAGGCAACGCTATTAAAAAACAAATACATTTGTTAGTCATCAGTAGGGCTTAAGTAACAGCAAGACATATTTCAGATTTAACATCCATATAGAAGTATATATTTCAGATTTAA
>JADKLZ010025322.1:0-15710 GCA_021533235.1 Biomphalaria straminea | reverse complement strand
CCTATCCATCTCCAGGTTAGGGCTTGCCTTGTTATGTTGGATGCTTGCGCAGGGTGTGACCTATCCATCTCCATCGTCTCTGAAGAATATCTGCTTCAATGGGCTGCTGTTTTTTTTTTGTTCTTTGCCACAGTTCCTCATTCAAGATATTTTCTGGCCAGCCGATCATAAGAATCTTCCTCAGGCAGGTATTGATGAATACCTGGGTATTTTTTTGACGGTGGTTGTTCTCCAGGTCTCTGCTCCATAAAGTAGTATTGGCTTAAGAATGGTGTTAAAGAGCCTAATCTTGGTTGTTGTGAGCTTCTTAACAGACCTACTCCTGCAAACCCACCAGAGATACCCTCAGCTACAAGAGACCTACCTATCAAGTGCAGTGCACCCACCAACCAAGGAAGAAATTTGCAGAGAAATCGAACAATCAAAGAATGGCAAATCTGCAGGACCTGACAGCATCCCAGTTGAAGCTCTAAAGGCAGACATTGATACCAGTGTGAAGCTACTCTACCCACTCTTCTGCAAGATATGGGAAAAAGAAGAAGTGCCACCAGAATGGAAGGAGGGCTACCTCATCAAACTCCCAAAGAAAGGCGATCTTAGTTCCTGCTCCAACTATTGAGGGATAACGCTACTGTCCGTTCCAGGGAAAGTGTTTAACCGCATTCTGTTAAACCGAATGAAAGAGGCTGTAGACCCACATCTCCGTGACCGAAAAGCCAGCTTTCGAAAAAAGAGATCAGATAGAAACACTGCTCATAATTTTGGAACAGTCCATGGAATGGAACTCCCCTATCTACGTCAGTTTTATAGACTATGAGAAAGCGTTTGACAGCGTGGACAGACAGACCCTCTGGAGACTTTTGAGACACTATGGAGTGCCTGAAAAAATTACTAATATCATCAAGAAGTCATATGAAGGGATGACTTGCAGAGTAGTGCATGGCAGACAACTGACAGAGGCATTTGAAGTCCAAACAGGAGTGAGACAAGGCTGTTTACTCTCTACTAGCCATAGATTGGGTCAAGGAAGACAGCAACAGACCAGAAGCGGAATGATATACAGTGGACACTATGGAAACAATAAGATGACCTCGACTATTACAAGTAACTCACATAGAAGGTATAATTAGTAGGCTAACTCTAGAAGAGAATAACCAAAAAAAAAACAACCAACACCTGACCCAGACCAGTCAGCTCTCCATCTGACAAACTTACCATTGGTTACACTCATTACCCCCCTTGAAAAAACCCATACTAAAAACTCAACTCTCAACAAATAAATAAAACAAAACATACACACACTCTCACATCTTACACACCCTTACTTGGATGAGATACTAATTTGTAGTATAATTTGTTTTGTTCAAGCAATAGAATTTGCTTAATAGCTGTAAATTATAAACTTTTTTTGTTTTCTTGAAAGGTGGCACAACATAATGGTATAGTGAGTATCAACTGGACCAAACTGGATCGAGAAATCACCAAAGCAAGAGCCAAGGCCAGGGAAGCATTATCCAGGCACAAAACTTCCATTTTTGACAGGGTAGGGATTTGTTTTGTTTTTGTTTATATCTAGCACTCATGTCATGTATAGTAATAATATATATTTTTTAGGCATTTATACATCTGTACCAGAGTTTAATAGGAGAAATTAACACAATAACAGCGATGCCTACTAGTATGCATCTTGCATATTTAGCACTGGTATGCAAATGAACCTAAAAATACATGAGTACTTTGCCCATTTGCCCCGAAACATAAAAAAAAATATTTAATTTTAAATAAAGTCTTTGCTAGATCAGTGCGTCCATGCCAGAAACAGACTTTTATATGATCTAGATCTCTAGCTTGATCTAGAATATAGTGTCTAGATCTAAAAGTAAAAAAAAAGTAAAGTTTCCCTTTCAGACCTTGTGGTCTATAGGGCAGATGATGTAAAGGTCATCTGATTCTGTGGCCTCTGGTTAACGAGGGTGTCATGTGGCCAGCACAACGACCAACCGCCTTTACTTTTCCCCAACTAATGTCAGGTACCCATTAGAGCTGGGTGGACTCAAGGGCACCCAAAAATCCCGAAATAAAAATCCCAGTCTTCACCAGGATTCGAACCCGGGACCTCCAGTACGGAAGCCAAGCGCTTTACCGCTCAGCCACCGCGCACTCTGTCTAGATCTAGTTTATTTTAAATTGTCAGGCACCACAAATTAAGCAAATCAATTTTTTAGATCTAGATCTATATGGATGTGACCTAATCAGATATCTACTAGATCTAGATATCTACATTTTGATCAATTTTACCCATACATATGATTTATAAAAATGAGAAAAGTTTTCCATTAAAATCTATTCTCACTCATAATTTGTTTGTTTTCAGAGTCACCTTTTCTATGAAGAGAACTATTTTTTGGGGATCGGTTTTGTTAGCGGCTTTTTATTTGATCTCTTGGTGTAATGGACCTCTACAAATGTGGACAGTTATTCAAGCCATCTAGTTCTTTGGGCATGCAGTCATGTGTGTGTGTGTGTGTTTACAACTTAGCTCAAGAGTCGGTGACCAAGACAGGATATACCCAAATCATTCTAACTACCTTTGTTGAAATTATTAGTAACTATTATATTTTAACAATAGATATGTGTTTGTTAGTTTGACATGACTTCGTTAAATGTGGAGAAAAAAAAAATTGTCTCTTGTAAATAACCTCTACCTGAATTGTATATATAAGAAATTCCATGAAGTTAGGTTGCATGTTTTTGTGTGACTGCATTTCTTACTGTTGAAGTTTTTTCTCTTTGGCTGTGTTAATTTCATTTATTTAAGTCTTGGTCAATTCAACAACTATATTTTGTACATGGAATTGTAAATTGATTCAGATATACAGAGATAAGTATAGGTCTATTAAAAAGTTTTCACAAAAGATTTTTGTGACTTTCTATGGAATTTCAGCATTGTTCTCATCATGTAGGGCTGTGGGTTAGAAAAATCATTAACACATGAAGTTTAATTTTGAAAGAAAGTGCTGGAGTAGCCATACACAACACAGATCTTCTGCTGTAGAACAAAAGTTTTGAGAGTTGTCTTTTTTTAATGTACCCTAAACTGATGGTAGAAATACTTGAACATTTCCTTACAATCTGTCGTAAAATAAACAGCAGTTCTCAACCTATGTCGTAAAGTAGTTCATTATGTGTGACTGGAAATGGTGTCACCAGAGTAATGGTCTTGGACTACAGGCTGAGATCTGTTGTCCTAGGACACCTCTCATTTTAGAGTTTGTTGTCTTGGCATGTATAAAACAAAGTCTAATCCAATGGGTCCAAGAGTTTGATGTTTTTCTGCTGACTTTTGTACAAAGTCAATTTTGCTATTAGGACATTCTAGGAAAACCCAAGTTTAGGTTATGCTCATTGAATACTTACAATTACAGCTCTTCTTAAAAAATGTTAAAGGTCGAATTAGTCGTAGGTTGACTATGGTTCATTTCGTATAGCACTTTTTCATGTGACTGTAGAGCCCTTATACTGGAGAGACACTCCTGTCCACATACAATGCATGTAAAGGTGACATTTGCTTGGGCGGTAGAGGAACCATCCATTTTTCGTTTGACTGGCTTTTCTTCCAGAGCTAAGGCCAATGCTTTTTCGCTGTCCATAGTTTTCTTTGTCACCACCTTTCTCCACATGTCTTCCCAGTACTCAACAGAACAAACTGACATTGAAGAAACTACAAATCTCTCTTGACAGTTTCCAAGTATTTTGAAACTCCTCCTTAGTTCATCGCTAAGACTTCTATTTTTTGTTATTTACATATTTTAATGATAGGCTAAAAAAAAGACAGTCCTGAAGATTTGATAATCTAAAAAGAAAAGTCTAGATAGTAAATGTTCAATCTTTAAGATCTTGTCCAGAAGATTTGTTTGTCTAAAAAGAGAAGTCTTAAACAGTAAATGTGTAGTCATTAAGATATACAGTCCAGAAGATTTTGATTTGACACATTGTAAAATCTAGATACAAATTTATGACCACTCAACGCATTGGTTCTTTAGTTCATTTGTAAATGTTTTGAGATCCCCTCTGTGGTTGCATTATCCTTGAGACATAGTTTTTGGTGACATAAGGTTATCAACAACATCATGATTTTATTTAATGATGCCGCCTTGATGTTTTAATATACACAATAAAATCTATACTTTTTATTCAAGTGAACTTTGTATCAAGTAGTTTCGTTTAGATCTATGACTATCTATATCATATTATATTTTTTGGTGCTATAGGTATAGAATATAGTCTTGAAATTGATCTTGCTTTTTTTTTGTCATAAATGAAAAAAAAAAAGATTTACCTAACCACGTAACACAGAATACTTTTGATTAGATTACAATCCTTGTCTAGTCTCTCACATAATTATCATATGTTGACTTCCATTTTGTTTTTGAGTTATTGATTTCAATAAGACAATGAAATTAAAATTCATAACAAGTTCATTTCTTGTATGTCTTTATGTATGTGTGGTTGAGTGGTGAATTCTTGGCTGTTAAACTGAGAGGCTCTGGATTGAGACCAAGAAATTTGATCTCAAGACTTTCAGTTTGAGCATAGTTAAGAAAAGAGATTTGAGAAACCCAATACACACAATAATACAATAGTCAAACGGCTATGTCTTAATGTATTCATTAGAGCTACAACACACAATGAACACAATTTATCACTGAAAAAAATTTATTATATTTTTTCATTGAAAAAAAAATATATAGAAAGTTTGCTTCACTATAACAAATCTAAAATTCTTACAAGAAACAAAAAAAAAGCTGTTTGCCTTAGTTCACTATGAAACAAACTTGAAAGACTTAATGACCTCAGTGTGTTAAAAATAAATTCTACCTAAGTGTACTTCAAATTATGTGACAGAAGAATTCAAAAGCTTAAGTACAATCTTATTTATCTCTTTAAAGACTTGAAGGGTCTGAATGCACATACATTCCTGTTTTTTTTGTTTTCTGTTAAGAACCAATATTTCTCTCCTTTAAGAGCTGAGATCTTTAGAATCGTAAAAAATCCTAATCTTCATCAGAACTTAAACTAAACAATGAACCTCATTCAACAAAATCAAAGGTCATGTGATGACCATGGATAAAACACCAAAAACAATGGTCATGTGATAACCATGTTTGATTGGAATTAGGTCTTGAGTTGTATGGAAAAGTAGGGAAAGCATGTGAGGTGTTTTGTTTATAATTGGTGAATGAGGTCCATTTATTAGGCAGCTCAACCCCTTGGGCATCATATGTATTGTAGCCATTGAGACACATGAACAGGCTTCTATATTTCAGATTTTGAAAACACATTTTAACTCTTTAAAGACATGGTTTTCTACCTTAGATATCTCCGCACGAAGATCTATTAAGCACCTTCACCAGAACAAAGAAAGAATAAAGGGATTCATGGGAATAAACTCAGATATAAAATACAGCCTTACAGATACAAATGTCAACTGAGCAAACACTGAACAAAGCTGGAATATTTAAAGTACATATTAATTACATTGAACAGCTGAGTTGTATGTTAGTAGTAGTTGCTTATTAAGTTCACAATTGATCTATTAATTTAAAAACAAAACTACTGTCCCGGTATATAAAAACCTAAGATTTTTTATTTTATTAGAAAATAGTCCTTGTAATCACAACAAATTTTCAATAAGGATCAATAAAGCAGTCTTAGTCTTGTACACAGATGTCCAAATGAATGCAGATAGGTGACCAAAACAAAATATTTTTTTTACATTTGACTCGACTTAGTGGACTTAATAAACACTCAAAAATGAAAGTATATATAAATAAAATATAAGCTTCAACTACTTTGGCCACCTAAGACTTTATGAGGCTTAATTAGTTACTTGTGTTCTACATCCTGGGCAATGATTGGTGAAGTTACATATCTGCAGTTGGCTTTCTAAGTGTGTGCAAGTTCAGCATTGATTACATTGACCTTTACCGCCCTCATGAGCTGTTTTACTCAAAGTACCAGTATGGGAGACACTAACATTGACAATTTTCACTGAAATAAATATAGCATCTGAACATTGTGACTATAACCTTTTAAGGATGTGATCTGGTGTGCAAGCCAGCACTGAGGACTGCTCTACACTCTGAACCACAACATGGTTGTAAATATACAGACATGTACATATGCTTTTAGAAATACACATAAAGGTTTTGAATTCTAATAAATTCAACAACTTTTGAAATAAAGTAAAGTTAAAAAAACTTGACACCAAAATGAGCTTTGAAAATGAGCGCTGGTTTCCGGTTCATTTTGCAATTATAAAGAGAAATCCATCAATTCTGTATGTACAATAGTATGCAAGATAGACTTTGATACAGGATCCAGCAAATAATTGAATAAAAAAAATTGAGTTCACGCTCAACACAAGTCAGCCATTTGTGTAAACATTTGGTGATTCATAACATCAAGAATTTAAACAAAAAATTTCCCAAAGCAAAGGATAAATTACAAGATTAAAATGAATTACAAAGCAGTTGATCTCATTTGAAATTAAATCTTCAACTAAAATGAAAGTTTATTGTAATAGACATCATAAAACATTCTTAAGGAGATCAAAACTTTTTTGTAGAGTTCACTTTATTAACCCTTAAAGTGCTGCACTGTTTTAAAATGAGTGCATACACAAGTCTGATGTTTAGAGGCTAAACTACCACACACGTTTTAAGGGTTAACTAATTAGTCTTGAAATAATCAAGAAATTAAAGATGGCCTTTTTAGATACACAACCCTGAATTCTTTATCAAATGACATGATGCAAAGAACAAATATTGTACCTATGTAAGTGGAGAGAAAGCTATAACTCTTACAAGACTTACTTTGCTTGATAAATAAATACATTAAAACAAGTAAATGGCACCACAACCAGTGTTACATGTGGACGAGATGGTCTCCCCAGAAGGGTTCTACAGTCACACAACAAATAGCTATATCAGATGAGTCATAGTCATTCTATGACTGAAGGAGGAACCATAGTCTTCTATGACTGAAGGAGGAATCATAGTCATTCTATGACTGAAGGAGGAACCATAGTTGTTCTATTACTGAAGGAGAAAACCTTAGTCTTCTATGACTGAATGATGAACCATAGTCGTTCTATGAATGAAGGAGGAACCAGAGTCGTTCTATTACTGAAGGAGAAAACCATAGTCTTCTATGACTGAATGATGAACCATAGTTGTTCTATGACTGAAGGAGGAACTATAGTCGTTCTATTACTGAAGGAGAAAACCATAGTCTTCTATAACTGAATGATGAACCATAGTCATTCTATGACTGAAGGAGGAACCATAGTCATTCTATGACTGAAGGAGGAACCATTGTCATTTTATGGCTGAAGGAGGAACCATAGTCGTTATATGACTGAAGGAGGAACCATTGTCATTTTATGGCTGAAGGAGGAACAATAGTTGTTCTATGACTGAAGGAGAAACCATAGTCTTGTATGACTGAAGGAGGAACCATGGTTTTCTATGACTGAAGGAGGCCAGTAAAATAATTTTAAAAATATACTAAGAAATAATTTAGTTTATTCCTAAGTGTCTCTTGATTTAGTACTTGGCTATACATTTGTATTAAAAAATGAGACTTGGCTAGACTAGGGGTCGGCAACCTGCGGACCACGAGCCACATGCGGTTTTCCAAAAGAAGAACTTCTATGATTGCTACCGCTCTCATGACAAACTGGAGGAAAAGATAGAGCTAATGTTTTGCGAACATACATTGAAGACAATAAAATTGATATAAATAAATCGTTTCAATAGCAACTGATAGTGATGAAGCCAGAACTACATCAGGAAAAAATAAAGAAGCAACAACGATTCTTTGGCGCAAAATTTAACCATGAAATGTTTATGTTTCACTGCATAAATTACCATAGTCATTCTATGACTGAAGGAGGAAGTGCTTTGTGACCAAACATTTCCGGGTGAAATAGTTGAGGTCATGAATTTGTTAATCAAGATTTTTAACAGCATCTTGTTAAAAGCACTCTACCATCGTCAGTTTAAAGAATTCTTAACGAAATGTTTGGAAGAAAAAAAACTTGTGGCTTTTTAGAAATGTTGAAATTTTGTAAGTAGTCATTTTTGGCTCTTCCGACTCAAAAGTTTGAAAAGGTTGCCGACCCCTGGGCATTGAATACATTGAATGAATTTAAAAACATGAGTTTACAGCTAGACAATGCATTTACCAATAAATCTAAAAGTAAAAAAACATGAGGCATATAGGAAATAAGGTATTCACCCAAAACAAAATTCCATTGTTATAATAATCATCTACAAAATGTTTCTTTTTCTTCAATAAATAGAGTGGCTAGTTTTGAAACTTGTTGGGCAGTTTGTGCGCATGTTAACTTATGAATAAATGAAGTACATAAAATTTTACGGAGACCTCAACAGAGGAAAACATTTAATAAGCGCTGACTTGGCTTGAGTGAGTTGAGATCATGCACTTTGTTAATTTTTTGTTCACTATTTATACAACAGTAACAAAATATAAAATCAAACACTTAAGCAACTGAAACAAGTGCCTTATGTTTTGCATTGGAACTAAAATAAAAACTAAATTGTACACACAATTGAAAAGGCTAGAAGGATAGATTGGCAAACGAATTTTAGGATATTACAATATGCAATGTTATAATTATGAACATAAATAAAACTACATTGATGTTAAAGAAAAATAAAAAGATCAAAAGGAATTAGATCACAACACCTTTATCTTTGGAACAGTCAACCAAATGTTGACCTGTTGTGTCAGTCAACCAAATGTTGACCTGTTTTTTCAGTCAACCAAAAGTTGACCTGTTTTGTCAGTCAAATAAAAGTTGACCTATTGTTTTCAATTTTGATAATTGACGCAAAAAGCTATCACAGGTACTTGATGATAAACAAACATGAAATTTACTACCAGTAAAACTACATTTATTTTGATCCTGCTCATCACAGCAGCTTCGCAGAATGAATTTAATTTGCAGATGACTTTGTGACTTTCAATAAAGTGAGAGTGATATTCTGCCATCTTGGAGTGGATAGGTATATATACTAAAATCTTGAGAAGCGTGGTCAAGAGGCCAAGTGCGGCTTGAACTTGCCTTGGCTACCTATGAAGGGGGCTTGAGGTTCGACACCCGACTCGGGCAGAGTTGTGTTTACGGAGTGCCTAAAGGCAGCGCGGAAAACCAACTCCTATATACCCCCTCCATCCCACTAGTCCACAAATGAGATTTGACCATAGTTTATAGCTATAAGCATGAAAGTAGTGCTGTATAAAAGCTGTAATTATTATTATTATTATTAAAGCATAGCAGTGAACATTTATGTCAGGTAAGAAAGATCACTAACTCAAAACTAGACTACTAAACACTGAGATTATTTCAATAACCTAAAACATTCTGTCTGGACATTGGTTCTCCTGGAGAAATGAAGATATGTTGCAACTTGAAATAGTTACAGAAACAGCATCGCAGTGAAAGAATAACAATTTTGTTAATTAAAGAATGTTATCATACTGGCAACATTAAAATCAATAACTACATTAATTAGAGAATTGTCTCAACGTTGGGCTGCAGTCATATTCAACTGGACAATACAATAGTTTTTTTGTTTTTTTTTTAACAAAAAGAATAATTAAAGATCTATCAATATGTACAATATAAAACACATTTGTAATAAATTCTTCATTTTAAATACACATTTTGGTAAAGAAACGCTTGACAAAATGACAAGTACAAGAATACATGAAGAATGCACAGTATATGATTTCAGTAACACATTTGTTAACTTTTGAACGAAAAAAAAAAAGCAAAAGGCTCACAAAATATCACAATAAAATTAAAACAATTATTTACTGAGAAGAGAATTTAAGTTTGTGACATGTATAACACTACTGTGTATTTTTCTATTAACTACACCAAAGACATATTGGCAAAGGTGGTGAGCATTAGGGCATAGGGGGTACTGGAAAGGGGTAGTACCTTTGATGGTCCGACATGCTGCACCTTTAGGTGGACGGCCTCACTGGTCCCCTTCCAGCCCCTAAATCTCTCACATG
Organism: Biomphalaria straminea; assembly: GCA_021533235.1. Taxonomy (NCBI): domain Eukaryota; kingdom Metazoa; phylum Mollusca; class Gastropoda; family Planorbidae; genus Biomphalaria; species Biomphalaria straminea. Next base: position 5,600 of record JADKLZ010025322.1, on the reverse strand, counting down.
TGGCTCCAAGCGCCATGCCCTGGAAAACCGCTTCAGCTGGCGGACTAAACCACGTGAGGGGGTGGTGATAACATGGCACCACTGGGAGAAAGGCCTTTTAGACTAAGATCACCAGCCAGGGCGGAAGAGTCCCAGGATGGACTACAATGGCCACATGTTCAGGACCAAGGCGAACCACCTAATGGTCAAGCATGGAGAGGGATGGGCGCCGCCATGCAAGTATCTAGCCCTCGCTACACCAATTGAGACAATGACCATCGGTCTACGAGTCTTGCTTGGTGCCACAACGGTCCACCAGACTAAGGGATAGGTAGGTAGGTAGGTGAGCATGAGCTATTGTCTAATGAGCTGAATCTCAATGAGGTGCTTCCATGTTATTTTGTTTTATTCTTCTTATAAATATAACCGTAGTTGGAATGTTTTCAAATATCCACATCATATGTGACAATAAATGTATCACAAAGCAATGTTTTTAATCACAAGCTGATATTTCAAAAAAAAAAAAGCCTCTTACAAAAGGTAAAAAGAAAAAGAATGCACTACCGGGCTTGGTGTCGATGAATTCTAAATAAGAGAGCATTCATTTGTTGCCAAGCAGAGGGGAAACAAAGTTTTGTTCATGAAAAAAGGGAGAGAACAAAAAAAACGCAAACAAAAAATAACTTATAATAAAGTTTGCAAAAATTTGGTCATCACAATAAAAAAATCAACAAAAAAAAACTACACTGGAAATAAACAAAAATAAAAAATATCAAATTTATGTGACAAAATGTTATGAGGTTTTAAAGTGAAAATATGCATAGAGCTGATTTCAAGTTATAAGAGGAATGAGTGGTGTCCCTTAAAATAACAAAATGTCCACTACCTATATGTTTATTGATACAATAATATACAGGTACTTAGAGCAATTTATTTGAAGCTGAAAGTTAAAAATTTTTATTTTTTTTTAAAACAAAGATCTCAGAAGGGCAAGGACAACACAGCATCTTTAAAGCTCACTAAAAAATTGTTTGTTTCCCTTACACAGTCTGGCATCAAAATGTCGACATAATCATGATAATACAAACTTAAAACAATCAGAAAGCTTTGTGATAGTCTATAATGATTATATGACATACAAGGAAAATATCTAAAGGACTCAGACTGCAATGGAATGTAAACGAAAAAAAAAAAACCACACACAAATCATGATGATAAAGTCAAAACTATTAATACTTTATAACCAGGTATTAATCTAGTCTCACAATAGCAAGGCTTACTTGATGCTGAAACATCAAAGTCGAGATTGCCTATTTCTGTGACAACAGCCTTTTGGCTAGCACAATGAGTTACTGCTCCGAGCTAATGTATCCATTGGAGTCACATGAACTTAGGGCTAAAACCCTGCCTCCGACAGACTAGGGCAACATAATCCTATTATTAGATACATGAAATTTAAGGTGACTTTTATGCTGGGACACGCAAACTGACATTTAGATCTAACATATCTTACGTCATAACCATTCTCCTTATAGAGTTTTTTTTTTTCACCCCTAAAACCTACTACAGAAAAGGGATTTCAGTTACAGGAGTCGAGAATCTAACATCTCTCTTTGTCCTACAATTACATCAAACCAAAAATTTTAACAAAGAATTATTTTCACAAAAAAACAATAACACTAAGCATTTCATGTTTTTAAACTATACACAATGAATAAACTGCATTTAACACAGTATGACTATTTGTCATGATCATTTGATGCTTTTCGTTCAATCTGGCAATGAGGTTACTTTTAAGTAAACACTTAACAAAGTTTTGTTCCTTCAAAATAACATGAACAAAGGTTTCATAACAACAAGACTAAAGCAACTCCACCAAATACTGGCAAAGTTAGAAGAGCCACCTGCGGAAATGACAAAAAAAAAGTTATCAATATATATATTTCTCAAAAGACAAGTTCAAAAGTTCAAACAAAAACAAACAACAAGTAAATAGGGAAGATCCCATGGCGCAGCACGCGGTGTGAATGGAAATTAGTGCATCCCAATCCGCACTATTTTGTGAATGAAAGTGGTGTTTATATAATTCTCTTCTTCTCAATTTTTGTCATAATATTAAAAGTATTTCCAGATTATTTTGTCGTAAGACTATTGAAACTAGAACAACAATACACAGATAGAGTATACTCTCAGGTTTCACTTTAGAAGTACTTTAATTAAGCACATTCGTTCATTAGACATGATTACGAAAGGTAACTGTTAAGTAATGAATTGAAGAAAACAACGCTATTGTCGATATAAGGCTAGACACTTTTAATCATTCATTCTTTGCCGCCATCTTGGACAGAACAAACGTAATCACAACACAAGATTCACAACTCGCAAATACCAAGGGCTGAAACTCACATATATCACATTAACATCCTTTCCTTTCTATAGACGAAACATAAACTACAAACGTTCCGCAACAGACACATTGCTGACATTGCGTTTGTGTGGTCTCCACTGCTTGACATCTTCTTACAAATCTCTTACAGATGATGTTGACGTCCGCTCCAGTGTCTAACTGGAATTTAATTCTTTGCCCATTCACTATGAAGTCAGCCGTGAGCCTGTCTCTTGTCGAATTGAGTGCATTAATGGTATTTAGCCACTCTGGCTCGTACCCTGACGCCTGGTGTACACGTGTGCTCTCTTTTAGTCTGTTGCACTTTCTTGCGAAGTGGTTTCTTTCCCCACATCGCTTGCAGGTCTGTCCCCAAGCCGGGCATGCTGTTTTATTGAAAGCGTGGTGTCGTCCACAGAATCGACACTCTGGGGGTGCTGCCTTCTGTGCAGTTCTTTCTACTTTGTCAATTCGACCCTGAGCTTCCCCTCGGATTTCTTCAATGCTAGTCGTTGACTGTTCGAAGGCTCTGCAGATCTCAATTGTTCTTTTCAGGGACAGTTCTGAGCATGACAGGAGTTTTTCCTGCACTTTTCTGTCTGCGGAGAAGACTATTTTGTCCCTAATCATCCTATCAGACTCCTTGAAATTACATTTGATTGCCTGGGACTTCAGCTGCGTCAAGAAGGTCTCGAATGGCGAGCACACGGGCAGTTTCCAAAAACGGAAAGTTTCTAACACCTCGTTGTCTCTGGGGTTGCAGTAGTCGTGGAGCTTTTGTAGTAATGTTCCCGGGTCGCACTCGTCTTCCCCTTCTTGGTAAGTGAATTGGTCACTCACTTCGATGGCCTGTGGGCCAGCGCAATGTAGAATAATGGCCCTCTGTTGGCTCTTGGGCCTTTCGTAAGCCCCCGTTGCCTGCAGGTATATTTCCATCTGCCGCCTCCACCGTCTGAAATTTTCGCTAACATTTCCTTCCGTTAGCTCCAGGCACTGGGGGGGGCGTCAGTAGATTTTCAGACATTTTGTGCAACTCCGTCTCTACTGACTGATGTTTAAATCTCTTGGTTACCTCCCTTGGTAACACGAAACGTATGTGACCTTGGGGTAATACTACCCCTTGAAGCTTTCAATTTAACTTCACTGTCACTCTTGATATCAAGACTTCTAATGCTAGCGATAGTGAAATCACTTACGTGGTTCGCTTTCCGCTGCCACCATGTTAAGTAATGAATTGAAGAAAAACAACGCTATTTTCGATATAAGGCTAGACACTTTTAATCATTCATTCTTTGACGCCATCTTGGACAGAACAAACGTAATCACAACACAAGATTCACAACTCGTAAATACCTAGGGCTGAAACTCACATATATCACATTAACAGTAACTCATCTCTCTATTCCTAGATCTAGATCTAGATCTAAAACTCGAATTCAACTCTAAGAAGATTATAGAACTTCTCTTTGCAAATATAGTTTTATGCTTTAGCACATGAACATACTAATTATAGTCCATTTATTTCATATTTTAATCAAATTAACATTCAAATTGTTTTTTCTAAAGCATTGTTACACGAGTGCAACTCTATTCTTAATATCGCGTAAATTAAGATCAATTAGCTATCCTTAGCTCCATTCATAGAATTTTTTATTCATGAATTCACGCATTCGCTTTACTTATATTATAAAAGAACCGGAAATCCGCCGGAAATCTCATGAGAGACGAGAGTTTAAAAAGGGGTCAAATGTAACAGAAAAAAACGAAGGTTACCACAGTGATGAATAATGAAAAAAAACAACAGGTATCGGGAGGGAAAAAATTCAAGGTCCAGTTGTAAAATTCAAGTTTTTTTTGCCGTTTTTGGCGAAATTCAAGGCTTTTTCAAGGCATTGAATTTAATATGAAATTCAAGGTGTTTTCCAGGTTTTCAAGGTGGCTACGAACCCTGTTATAACAAGTAAATGGGAAGTTACCATGGCAAAATAGCATAGCATATTTTTTTTTACTTTAAAAAGATTTTAATAATGTCCGGAAATTTCCAGGACTTTTTCGACCGGTGGCATAGCAATTAATAACATTTCAGGAGATTTCCAAGGGGCTCCTGGTAAATCAAGAGGCCGCAGGAAATCTGTTATATGTTATAACATGGTTCAATTTAATAATTTATACACCTAAAATTTAGCACGGGTCCAAAGAAAGTGCGGGACCCACTGTGGTCGCATATGTTGCAGTGCCTAAGGCCAGCCCTGCAAAATAGTGGCGTATGCTATGCCGCCGGTCGACTAGAATATTTTATTACTCTATGAGAATGTTAATCTACTTCAATTATGTTGTGTCAATTTATGTATCATTCTTTTTATATTATCAGAATCTGAAATATTTTTAAAAATTTCCTAGCATTTGATAGCATTCACTTTTTTTTTTAAAAGTATGTCAGCAGAGAATGTAACTAATTCTACTAACTAGATCATAATTGAAAAATAAAATAAAATTATGCAACTATGTACCTAAGTTCAAATCTCAATGGAGTCTAGGAATTTTATTTTTATTGGAGATTTCACTTGAGTAAAGTGACTAAAAGTGCATGGAGAACAGATAACTCCCTCCCTAGAGTGTCCAGAAAAGACTGGACTGCAGTGCACTGACCATGTTATAGGAGCATGAAAGTCTAGAGTGCACAAGCATGTAATAGTAACATGTAGACTTGAGTGCACTTATCATGTTATAGAAGCCAGAATGCACTGAGCTTGTTTTAGGAGCAAGGACATTGTGCATATCTTATTTAATCAAATTACAATGAACATGGCACTATACCTAAAAGTCAAGATGGCTTCAAAAAAGTGCATGGAATCACAGACATCAACTAGACTCTCCCAAAACAGAAACAGAAATACAGAAACACTAAAAACAATGTTAATAGACCACTCTTAACTTACCATTTCTTCGGAGATCATAATAGATATAGCCTTGCTGACCTTTAAAAGGAGGACACTTCATCTCATCACTGCCGTCGTGACACTGGACAGTGCCGTCGCACTTCTGAAATCCAGGGATGCACATCTTCTTGCTCTCACAGGTAAAGTTGGTGTCAGTTTTACATTGCGTTAAGTCAAATTTCTTAGGCAACGCTATTAAAAAACAAATACATTTGTTAGTCATCAGTAGGGCCTTAATAACAGCAAGACATATTTCAGATTTAACATCCATATAGAAGTATATATTTCAGATTTAA
>JADKLZ010025177.1:1952-11952 GCA_021533235.1 Biomphalaria straminea | reverse complement strand
TAGACTAAATATTTATTCTAGATCTTTATAGATTGTGATCTAAAAAAAATGTAGCTATAGTCTATAGATATGGAGAGTCTAGGTAAAGTCTGGCACTTATGATAAAAACTTGTGGCGCTCTGAAGCTTTTTGAAAGCTATATATAGATTAAATGTAAATCTAATCTAGACATAGAACTAATTCATAAAAGTAGGCTACGGATAAAATGTAGGTCTAGGTCTATGTCGTGGTGATGTATGTGTCTCCTCAGTGTCAGACATCATGATTGAAAATGTCCATGGGTTTCGAGGCAGAGATGTCAATGTGTCTTGGGGGTTGTTGTGATTACCTTAACCTATCCTTTAGTCTGTTGGACCGTTGGGGCACCAAGCAAGACTTGTCGACCGTCTTTCTCCATTCCACTCTATCCTTTGCCCTGTTTAGAACCTCTTTCAATGGCAGGCCCGTCCATTCTTTTATGTTGTCCTCCCATCGCTTTCTCTGTCTGCCCCTTCTTCTTTTTCCTGGTACAGTTCCCTTAAGGAAGGTCTTTGCGGGCTTGAAGATCATGTAATATGGCCATAGATTTTAAGCTTGTCAGCAGTTAGCAGGTCATCATGGGGTCCGATCGCTGCAGAAACCCTGCAGTAATCCTGTCTCTGATCTCTTGGCTTGTGATGGGGTCTTGAATGTGATGCCTAGGATCCTTCTGTAACATCTCAATTCCATTGCTAAGATCCTCCTCTCTAGCTCTGCAGTCAGCGTCTAGGACTCACAAGCTCATGGAAATGTGGACATGACCTGGGAACGCATCAGTCTGATTTTCGTGCCCAGGGCTAAGCCTTTGTCTTTCCATATTACTTGAAAGGGCTGCTGTGGACTGTGCTATTCGTACCAGTAGTTCGGGTTTTATTCCCTCGTCCGAGACAATTGCTGTGATAAGAACTTTAAAAGGAAGGATTTGCTGATATGTTTATATTACGCCATTATTTGTTGTGAATGTTGAAATGATGTGACGTAATAGAATGATGGCTTTCAATGCCTACTTATATCAACACGAAGTCTCCGTTAAATAATTCGTATGTTTAATTGTCTACAATAATGTGCTTGTCTGTGTAACCTGTTTGATCTGGAGATCTAGAATCATTTCTTGTAATCTGTACAGTGCATATGACTGTATGTATTTGTCACTTTGTTGTTCGTATATGCGTTGAAAGCCTTGTCATTCTTCTTCTTTTTCTTCATTCTCATTGTTATGTTGGAGCGTTCAGATGACTAGACCAATATATGAGATGAACTGCGCAGTGGTTTCCAAATCAGGGAGCTCTCAATATAGTTTTCTTTCTGTGGGGGTGTTTTGGGGCCAGTTTCTTATACGGGCCTCTTAGTAAAGAGAGCAGTACTGGAGGACGTGGTCGGCATTCTCTGGTGACACTCCACATGGGCAGATTTCCACTGGTAGCCATGTCATATTATTTGTATTACTAAGCAGACTTGATGACGCCTGACGCATATTCATGTGTCATTCATTTTAATAACAAATTTAAATCCCTGTCACAGATCGAGATCTTACTTTTGTCATAAATATGTAAATTTGACGACCAAAACAACAAAACTGATTTAGTTAAAAAAAAAAAAAGGTTTTGGTCTCTGACCATCAATGACATCAATAGAAATATGCCCAAAAAATCTCCAGAGCTCAACGTTAACAGCAGCGACAGCTTTACGCCCTCTGACCACAGCCTCGTGTATTAACTTCATGTATTCAGGAAATATTTTCTGTAATGCTGCACAATTTAACCCCAGGAAATATCTGATCGGGGTGGGGAGATCCATCAATGGACGCCATTCACATCACCAACGACACATTCCACTAATCCAATGATAACACAAAGTCAAATTCCAACTAATGAAACTATGCATACAAATTACAAATTATATTCTTAAGTAAAATATTTAAAAAAATACTTCTTTTTTTTAAGATGTTGGTTTACATTGAGTGAAATAGCATTCTTTATTTGGAATCGATCTTGTAATTAATTATAAATAGATCTTGACTAAAAAAAAGTCCCCTTTCAGACCTTGAAATCTATAGAGCAGATAATGTTATGGTAATCTGTTTCTGTGGCCCACGGTTAACGAGGGTGTCGTGTGGCCAGCACAACGACCAACCACCTTTTCTTTACCCCAACTAATGAGGTGGGTAGACACAGAGGCGCCCAAAGATCCCGAAATTAAAAATCACAGTCCTTATCAGGATTCGAACCCAGGACCCCAGTTGCTTAGCGCTTTACCGCTCAGCCACCCGCGATCTTGACTAACAATAATAAATAAGTGCGATCGGAAAAAATGGGCTAGTCCGTGCAGACGTTGGTGGTCACTTGTAAGGCATGAAATGAAAAGTCGTGTCCAGCGAGGTTACCAATTATTTTATTTCTTTTTTTGAGATGTATCGCCATGGCTTGGCACATTCTTTTTGAATCACTCTGTATTTAAGTTGAGTACGATAAGAAAAACTCATTCTTGCAGGCACATTACGTTACACTTAAAATGACATATAAATCGCACTGAGTATTGTTAGAGTACGTAGCTACTAGACTTTGGAAATAAGTTTTATTTTGTGCTACCAAAAGACTTGCTAGGGTTAGACAGGAAATGACAAGTTTTTGGTTAGAGACTAAAGGGGAAGTAACCCTTAAAAATGATTAAAGTTAAAGCAGAACACTGCGGTAGTAGTAGAAAGATGGGTGAAAATACAACGGCGCCTGGTGATTACATATGCCCAACCTGTCACCGCAGCTGAGAATCAAGGATTAGCCACTTTAGTCACACAAGAGGTTCCAAAGATCGTCACTCCAAAATTAAAATGCCACAAAAATACCTTTGGCCTTCATTATTCCGTCGTGAGGTGAACAGTAATCGTATGAATGTAGTTAGCAAACACTATGGAAAATTTTTGGTTTGACATGAAATGTTTAAAATATTTCGCTTATCGTTGCTGTGACATTAATTGAACGTAAACAATGAAATGTTTTTAAGGATATAATTAATCTCTGGAGTTACTTTTTTTTTTAAAGTTAAGCTGTCTCTTTGAAGAATAATCTTTTGAAATTACAACAACGTATGGATCAAGTACTGACTGGCTTATTGTGTATTTAATATTAGCTATGAAAAATAATGAATAGGATGATTAGAAGAGTTAAAATAAATTCCTTTGAGTGAAGCGAGAGGACATTTTTTTTAAAGTGAAGCTTCCAGCTAACCAACAGCCCTGTTGTTGGTGTCGGGAGTATATCTAGCAACAATGTGGTGCGAAAGGAGCAACAAGTTTCCGCAGGAGAGAGACAGACAGACACACACACACAAACACACACACACACTCTCAAACTCTTATTTACACGCGAAGTTTTAATCTGACTGTAAATGCCAAAGGGTCGAAAAAAAAAAGATGCAGAGATATTGGGGCAGCTTACTGATGCAGAGGCTGGCGTCTCGTATCTGGAGGTAGGTTAAACCTCTAACGATTATGGTGGATTAGTAAGTTGGATCTTGAGGATGTTTCAGTAACGCGTCACTTGTGTGGCGTGGTGGTCGTTAACGAAGGAGGACTTTTAAAGAGAAATTGAAGATATTGAGAGGAAAAAAGAGAGACGAGTAGGATGCATATTAAGTTTATGTCACATGTTCCTGTTTAAAAGGTCTCTTAACTTTGTTCAATGCTAGCTGCAATCTGTTTGGGAAAAAGGCGCACAACACTTCAAGGAAGCCAAACTGAAGAGAGGATTTTTCTCCAAATCTTTTCTAAGGGGCAAATTTGTTTCCACGGTTTGAAGAACAAATAATCCCTAACGTGAAGCCGAGACCAATCGTTATAGAAGCCCTGAACACTGACCTGCAACGTCACAACCAGTGGCCAGTTTAGACCAATAGCTAGTTGCCACTTCACAGGTAAAGTAAAATATACCTTTCAAACCTAGTGATCTATGGAGCAGATGATGTAACTGTCATCTATTTACGAGGGTGTCATGTGGCCAGCACAACGACCAACCGCCTTTACTTTTTCGTTACCCAAGTAATGTCTGGCACCTATTAGAACTGGGTGGACTCAGAGGCGCACTGAAGATCGCGAAAGTAAAAAGCCCAGTCTTCATCAGGATTTGAACCCGGGACGCCCGATTTGGAAGTCAAGCGCTTACCACTCACCTCCCCGTACGACGTTGCATCGAGCTCTTGTTCCATACAGCCCACAGGAAATGACGTTGCAGGTCATTGTTCAGCAGGTCAACGCGGTGTGGCATCATGCTTGGTTCGAACCCTGGACCTTCGTGATCACCGAATGTCAGCACTGAGTGCACACCACACGATGCAGCCACCCTATATTTAATTATTGAATCCTTAGACTGCTCTGTGTGTAGAGAGGTGGTGACACATTAGAACAGCGCGAGACTGTTGACCTTTGCAACGAAAGAAAACGAGACACACGGAAAGCATGCAAAATATTTTTTTTAAAGGAGTTGGGGAAGAACTGCACATTTACAGCCATATCTGTCTGTCTGTCTGTCTAGGGACATTGAATAATTGTGCAAAGTTTCAACTTAATTTTTTTATAGACATTACACTATCCTAAACAATAATACCCCGAGGCATACATTCCCTAAGTGTATGTGACAGAACGAGAGCGTTATGAAAGTGTAATGTCCAATACGAAAGGAAAGGGGCATCAGCCTAGGTTTGTATCCTGAATCTACCACTCATACATCCACCATGTTCTGCTCCGTGCCCACCCTGGCTCCATAAAGCAAAGCGTTATTAACTTATTTACGTATTTATTAGATGCGTTCTTAAGCTTCCTTCTTGCCTTCTGACATGTTTTACTAACAACGTCGTCTGCTCGTCCCGAAGGGGGGAAACCGAACGTGGAACAAATGCTAATTACGGGCCTACCTTGACGCAGTGTACTCTCGAAGCAATTAGCCAGGTACTCTCACGTTAAGCAATTCATTATAACAGAAAGTGCAGGCTCGAAAGTGCAGACGCGTTTAAGTTTTTAGAAATTTTATGTAAATAAAAGTTTTCATATCCTGCCGCAACTCGATGTGATGCTTCTACCATAGGAAATGAGAAATGTGCTCATCTTTGAACACGAAGGAGGAGCTATATATACACCATAGAGGTATAGCTTTTATCTTGTTTTTCTTTGGAAAGCTGTAACTTCATCAGTGGGACCATCAACAGTGACCTTCACTTTACTGTCTGGCTGATACTTGGATATCGTAGTAAAAAATAAATAAATAAATAATAAATCCTCAAATATAAACCCTTTGTCCACTTTGTGGCTTTTGATAAAGGGTAGTTACTTTCCCGACGACATGAAGATAGAGCTTTAAAGGGTGTGTACTGTTGGAAAATGTAAAAGACAGACATTGGCAGAGAGAGAGAGAGAGAAAGCAAGAGAGAGAAAAGGGTGGAAAGAGAGGGAGAGAACGAAAGAAAGTAATAGAGACAGAGAACTAGAGAGAGAGAGGGGGGAGAGAAAGAGAGAGAAAAGGGTGGAAAGAGAGATAGAGAACGAAAGAAAGTAATAGAGACAGAGAACTAGAGAGAGAGAGAGAGAAAATAAAAGTCAGAAAATATCAGAAAGTGAGGAGTTCAAACAAAGTAAAAGAAAGGCCAAAATAAAATAAAATACATTTCAAATGAAAAAGAAAGATTGAAATTGGTCTTGTTATCATCATCATCAACTTTCCTTTGAGTTCCTCAAGGAACATAGGGTCTCAGTAAAAGCACTCCACTCTCCAAGGTCTCTCGCTATTTTTAGCGGCCCCCGAAAGGGGAAAAGACGCTATTAGTTTTGTGTGGCCTGTCTGTCCGTCTGTCTGTCTGTCTGTCTGTCTGTCTGTCTGTCCGTCTGTCTGTCTGTCTGTCCGTCCGTCCCGTTTAGTGCTCAGAAAGTAGAAGAGATAATGAAAATCTGACATCACGATAATATAGATCATTCAAAGTTCTGATGCAACGGCTACTTTTTTTTTTTCTAAAAGCTCAAAATCTAAATTTTAAAAATATTTTATGCAAGCAGTATTTAAAGAGAAAAAACCTAATTAGTATGCAATATAAATGAAACCTAATTTAAGACAATTAAAAATCTAATATATAGCAACGTATTTCACGTTTAAATTTGTTCAAAACTTACAACTTTTAGCAGCGACAAAGAGAGTTTGTGTGATACACAAACTCAGAGGCGGCCCCTGTTGAGAGATCAAAGCACGGAAGATGTATATTTCTGTCGTTTATCTTTGATATAATTTTGTTTAAAATGAACTTTTAGCAGCGACAAAGAGAGTTTGTGTGATACACAAACTCAGAGGCGGCCCCCGTTGAGAGATCAAAGCACGAAAGATGTATATTTCTGTCGTTTATCTTTGATATACTTTTTTTAAATGAACTTTTAGCAGCGACAAAGAGAGTTTGTGTGATACACAAGCTCAGAGGCGGCCCCCGTTGAGAGATCAAAGCACGGAAGATGTATATTTCTGTCGTTTTTCTTTGATATATTTTTTTTTAATGAACTTTTAGCAGCGACAAAGAGAGTTTGTTTGATACACAAACTCAGAGGCTGCCCCCGTTGAGAGATCAAAGCGGATCTGATAGGGATCCGACTCCTACGGGGGCCGCCTCTGAGTTTGTGTATCACACAAACTCTCTTTGTAATCTTGTTTTTTAAATTGGTATTGTAGATTTAAAAAAAAAGAGATGATCAAAAGACGTAGGGAAACTACCCCTCACCGGATTCTCTTATACCAGAATCCTTCAAAATAATAATAATAATCTTTATTATTCGTGAGAATGTTTGTTTAGAAAACATAACACACCTTAGTGGTATATCGACATTAAGAAATAGACAGCTTTGCCTTACATAGCCAATTAGAATTAAACAAAACAAGTACACAAATCGTTTTAAAAAATCTAATGTAAGAGGAAAAAATCAGCGTTTACAACTATGTATCTTAATAATTTAGATGTTATTTCCCTTATTCAATAGCACACACATAATTAATTCCCAATAATCAATTGACTAACTAGTCAATTTTTTAAATTGATCCCTGTTTTTGTTAGTTTTAAGAAATAATTGTTTAAAGTTTCAACTTGATCCGAGAATGGGTGTGGGACAACTAGTACAATTATCTCATTTGCAAACCCTAAATATTTAGCCATTTCTGTGAATACTGAAGGATTAATGTCCATTGATGTTATAATCAAAATAATCAATTACCAGTAATTAATTGACTCATTGTGTTTTTTTAAATGATTATCGATTCATGTCTTATGTATGCCAATAAATAATTGTGCAAAGTTTCAACTTAATTTGTGAATGAGTGTAGGAGAAAGAAAGGTATAGGCCTACAAACTTTTTACCAGACAGACAGACAGATTGACTTGATATAGGCTATAAACAAAAAATGACACTCCTGTTACTGGCTAAGCTTTACTTTTCTCAATTGTTGGTATTATTGTTGTTGTTTTTTTTAACTATGTGTTTACTATGAGAGTGTGTATAGGGGTGTAAATGTATTTTGTGTTTTCTATAGTGTGTCAATGCGCTCGTGCTAGTAGCACACAGAATAGACTCATATGGACTTTATATATGTGCTAGAGGACTAGACACTCCACGACCTAGATATATATATATATAATCTTGTAAAGCCACCTGTTTTTCTGAGCCTACCCCCCCTTCCCCTACCATATAAGAAATTACAGACGCCAAGAAGACGTGTCATCGCGGGCGTTTTCCATGTCTGGTTATGAACTGCTAAAATGACCTTTCCAAATAAATCTGTGCCGCTGGTGGTAGATGTTTTGGTTTTAAAAAATAACTGTTTTTATGACAAGGTAGAAAGTTGACATAATGTATTCTTGTCCTTCTAAATCTAAACTGTTATGGAAGAAGGTTGTTTAAATGCATTGGCGTACATCTGACGTTACGTTAAACGGAACATTAATGAAGAAAGTATGGACCCTGGGTTTTATTTCCCGATGTCATTCAAACCTTCATACTTTATCAAGAGGCCTGAACAAGACTCTGGCCTAAAAAAACTTCTATTAGAAGAAAATCTACATGTAGAACTGCTTGGTGTTATGACGTGATTAGAAATTAGGTATTTGTTTCGGGAATAAGGGGAAAGTTTTACTTAGTGACGAATGACGGGATAGATATTTAAAAAGTTAAACGCTCTATTCGACACTATCAACAAGCCTTTTCATTAAGACATTACGAAATAAGAAGCAGGCTAATATACAGACGGCTAGCAACAGTGGACATTCGACGGGCCCCTTCTTGAGTATTAAAAGTGTTTGTTATTTCAACACTAGCGCCGACTACACCTATAGTGATTGTTTTTGCATTTCGCCGGTGTAACTGATTTAGTTTAAAGGTTACCTCTTGTTTATTTCATTGATTGTATGCGACACCGCGGAAGAGCCACAACTCAACATGAACAAGCAAAGTGAAAAAAAAAATACTTACAGAAAAAAAACAACAACAAAGTTTATATTAAGTTAGTTTGGACCAGTCATGTAATTGAATCGATCGGTTCAAAGCCTAGACGACAGTCTATGAAGAGGACTAATTCAGCTTATACCAACAATAAAGTCAAGTACGATTTCTTTCCCTTGTTTGAGATACCAAACAAAAGTAATTTATTCCCAATACTTAATTAACTAATTGGTTAATTTTTTTATATTGATTCATACGTTGTCAGGTAAATAATTTCAGTTTGATCAGAGAGATTGGGCGTCCGAGATATAACGTGTACAACATTTTGACCAGACAGACAGACAGACAGACAGACAGAGTTGATATGAGCGTTGTAAAAATGAGAACGAAGAAGAACGTTGTGATAATGACGGTGACTTCTTTCCCCTACCAAAGGCACGCTTCTGTCATCCCAATCTTTTTTTTTTTTAAATGTGTACGAATTAATCCAGAGGTTACGTCATGTCGCACATGTCACAGTGACTTTTGGATGACCTCAATGTGTAGACATCAGTGATTGAATGGGATCGGTCAAACTAAATTCAAAACACGGCTTACACGGGCACAGACACTCACTCGCTCATCTCCCACTTTCACTCACACGAGACATGCACCCAAAACACACACACACACACCGACTCATTTCACAGCGCCAACCACCATCACCCCCCCAACCCCTCATCAGTCACAGTGTTAAAGTTTAAAACCAAACTCCAGACACTCCCGCACCCTTTTTATTTTTAAATCAGGGGAGAGAATAAAACGAGTCAAGTAGTCATGGGAAGAGAACTCGTCTCGTAACATCTTGTTGTAAATTGTAAAACGTAGAACAGCGTATAGCTAGATCTCTTGCTTACAAAGTGATTAACATGTGCCACATTCACTACCGGCCCTACTTGCTCTCGTTTAGCCAGCACTTCCAAATAGACATCACTCGTCTGACGGCCTCTTGCTAGGCTAGTGAAATGTTGCTTTTTACAAAGCTTTTATAAACTCTGTCTGTCTGGTAAAAAGTGTATATACATTATTTCTCCCACACCATTCTCAAATCAAGCTGAAACTTATCACAATTATTCATTGACATAGACAAGACATAAATCAATTAAAAAAAACAGTACTAACCAATTAGACAATATCAGTGGCTTCCAGCACGCAATGAATTAAAGGGCAATGGAAAAGCAGACATACTGGTTAAAGATGGAAGAACGAACAAACAAGTGAAAATCCCTCTCTACCCAGAAGAAATAATGAAAATAATAAGAGGTAGAATAATTGAGAATTGGACCAGCTCACATCCCAATTACAAGAAAAAGGACGCCTATCACAAACTATCTCGACATGACCAGCACATAATTTTTCGACCCAGAACCGAACACAACAGAATGAGACAACATGTGTTCTGAAAGTTAAAGGTCTGGACTAGTGAAACCTGCCTTAATGGAGAATCACCAGAGAATGCTGACCATGTCCTTCAATGCTGCATCACCAGAG
>JADKLZ010025024.1:0-12602 GCA_021533235.1 Biomphalaria straminea | reverse complement strand
ATAGAATTTGCACTTCGTAGTTTAGTATTGACAACAATAGTGGAAACTAATCTTTTTTTAGGCTCTGGGGTCACATACGATTCTGACACAGGCTCCCAAAGCTCGTTTTAGAGAACAATTATTGCACGAGGAGAGAATGATGGAAAGTCCCGCTAAACTGTCCCACCCATCTCGGCGTTCCTCACGAGAGCTTAACGCTGGCCTTTCACGGTTGGTGGTGGTACATTATAGGCGCACGGAGAAATTCCCTTCTCACATAGAAGGGGAATATAGGTGGGGGAACATAAAACAGCGTCCCATACAACGGCAACAAAGAAACTTAGAAAAGAGCAAGGGAGAAAGGAGAAAGGAAGAGAGACAAAGAGATTAAAAGACAAAAATAAGGAAGAGTGTGAACAAATTGTGAAAACAAAAATAGTGAAAGATAGAAAAAAATGTTTTTTTTTAAATTTATTTTGTTTTGTTTTTGTTTTTTGCCCAAATATATCTGTATTGTTTCCCAGAGAGAAGACTGAAAAGCTGGCACGTCTGCACAGCTACATGGAACAGCTGAAGCTGGAGACTGCTGAAATGAGGCGTCTCCTGTGTGGCGTGGACAGACAGACTGAGGCTTTGCGATGTGAGGCTGCTGAGATGAGATGCACAGTAACAGCCATTTGCGATCTTTCAGGTACTGTCACTGACACAGTCATTGTTAATGGATTGGGTACTGACACAGTCATTGTTAATGGATTGGGTACTGACACAGTCATTGTTAATGGATTGGGTACTGACACAGTCATTGTTAATGGATTGGGTACTGACGCAGTCATTGTTAATGGATTGGGTACTGACGCAGTCATTGTTAATGGATTGGGTACTGACACAGTCATTGTTAATGGATTGGGTACTGACGCAGTGATATGTTTTGTTATTGAGATGAGACCGTACTGTGTCTCAGTGATGGCGGTCATTTGACTTTCCTGACCTTTGTCCAACTATTTTACATTTTCAGTATTTTCTTTTCTTTTCTTGGCTATTAGAATACAGCCTTTATTTTCGTATTTATTTATGAATTTAAAAAAAATAAACTCATTATTATTAGTTCAACTTTTCCATTATTTGTGGAAATGTAAAAAAAATAAAAATCAAATTTATGGTACTTATGTCATTGAAATTGACCTATTC
Organism: Biomphalaria straminea; assembly: GCA_021533235.1. Classification (NCBI taxonomy): domain Eukaryota; kingdom Metazoa; phylum Mollusca; class Gastropoda; family Planorbidae; genus Biomphalaria; species Biomphalaria straminea. The sequence goes on along the minus strand of JADKLZ010025024.1, from coordinate 11,435 downwards.
TGCCAGAAAGTTATATATCTAGAGACTATAGTTAGTAGCATAAGTAATTTAATGGGAGATCGTTATATACTACTGGACTAACTTGCCAGTACAGCGTAAGTCTCTGGTCTTATGACCCCAATCCTAGTACTTATAGTACTATATTGAACGGTCTAAGGCCACAGATGCCCGCGATTCGGTTCAAGAGATAAGTATTGCTGGATTTGATAGGTTAAATTCTATCTGCAATTTTATGACTGATCTTTTAAAATTCGCGTTTTCATGGAAATTAAGGTCTGCTTCTGCTAAACTTAGGGTTGCATTGTATCAATTAATCTTATAACGGGTCCATCATAAGGAAAGTGGAATTTAAAAGTTGGGAGAGACTCATACAGATATATAGGTCGTGAATATGCTTTTAAATGTATAGTAAGCATTTGAACATAAGTGTAAGGGCGACAACTTTACCCTTACTACTATAAAATTTTAGTCCGAGTTATCTACCTTCGTTGAATCTATGTATTGCTTTTTCTTTGTTCAGTTGCTACTATCGGCAAAGAGACTGAAGCCAGAAGACTTGAACCTGCCTGCTACAGGCGTTATTTGAACATTAGAACTGCTGCAGACGCCTCGTCCGCTTTAACTGCTGTCAGGTCAGTTTACAGGGGCGTTGTTTTAAGCAGGAGCCTTCCATCTCCCACACGTTGTTTGTGAATAGCCATTTCACCAAACTGCACCCTCCAACTCCGGCAAATATATTTCTGGATTCACCCATAGACAATATAAACTATTGCTTAGGGCTCCCCTCTTGCCTTGGCCAACCAGAAAAAAAATGGTTTCAAGGTTATTTTCAATTATTTTGAAGAGAGAGCTAAGGAAAAATCGCTTTATGCGTTTCTATTGGCCCCAGATCTCAAATAGTTAAGGGCCTTAAATCTCAAATAGTTAAGGGCCTTACATGTCAAATAGTTAAGGGCCTTTATCAGCTTAATAATAATAATAATAATTTTATTTATAAAGCGCTGTTAACAAACAAAATGTAGGCTCAAGGCGCTGTAAAAACATTACAAACACAAACATGAGACATGACAAACTAATCTAAAAAAGTTCTTGATGTTCTTCTTAAAAGTGGTGTAGCAAGTTGTCTGTCTGAGATCAATGGGGAGTGAGTTCCAAACCTTTGGTCCGTGAACTGAAAAGGCCCGCTGACCGTAGCTTTTGAGGGAAAAACGTGGCACCACTAAAAGCGTTGAGTCCATTGAGCGTAGGGCTCTCTGAGGGACATATGGAGTAATCAGTTCGCTAAGGTACAAGGGCATCTCATTGTTGTATAGACACTGATGGCAAAGTGTGGCGACCTTGTAATCGATTCTTGCTTTTACGGGTAACCAATGGAGCGTGCGCAAGAGCGCAGTCTTGTTTTTTCAAGAACTATTCGTGCAGCGTTGTTCTGAATACGTTGCAGCTTGGCTATTTTGTCGCCGGGTATACCTGCTAGCTTAAATCCAGTTATCAACTTTACTATAGTTATTGGATGTAAAATTCATACCTCTTTAATTTTTTTAACTTATAATTTAAAGGGAAACTCTCATAGTTTTTCAAATTTGAGTTATTGACATATTTAAATTCTGCGTAAAAAGTTGTACTAGTAAACATTTTACCATTTTTTATTTAAATGCTTAGAAACATTTATATTTAATAAATTAGACAGTAAATTCGCCAGGCCTCCTAAAAATCGGGATTCTTTGAGATTCTGTTTTTATCTCAGGCATACGTCACTCCCCCCAACAATACTGAAAGAGAAACTAGATTTAACCAATCGTATCGCTTCTTTCTTACAGTAATTGTCAGGCTCTTAGGCAAAGTCCAGAGCTGTGCTATTGTTTTTTATATATAGAGAGATGTAAAAAGCATTAGGATAACCATCTCGAGAAAAAAAAAATTTCATCTAAGCCTCTCCCTATCCCAAGAAGTAAATATATCGTGTGTCAGACTAATTCGAACAAACTGGTCAGTGTAAGGCTAGTCTAGACTACGTGTAGTCGGTCATGACAAGACAACCAAGCGATAGTGTTTGTTGTGTGTTGAGTGGTCAGGCGAGAAAATATACACTGCCGTGGTTAGTCAAGCATGTAAATCTACTTTCAACACGCATTTTTTTTTCTTTGCTTACAATATTTAGATCTAAATGCATAGACGAAGATATATTTCTTTTACGAGAATGTAAACTATACTGTTATGTTTTCCGTTATTCAGCAGGTACTCGGAGTAGTATAGGATTTGTGTATCAGTTCGTGACGTCACATAGAAATTAGGTGAAAATCTGACTGTTTTGGATGGGCAGAAAAATTACGTCAGAAAACATCAATTACTAAGTTATTCTTGCAAATTAAAAAAAAAAAAGAATAATACATTCATTATCAGTAAATCAAAACACATATTATATCAAAAATTGTCAAAACCATGGGAGTTTCCCTTTAAGTATTCTACAAGTTTACCAATCTATAAATATCCTTTATTTTTGTATAAATTTAGTCTCTATAAATGATCATTGGCCTGCTTCAGCCGTAGAACGACTATGGATTCATCTCGCACACTTAAGTGAGATGAAAGCCTGGTCATTGTTTATGGTCGGAACGATATCGCCAACACAGCAGTTCTCCCCCTCTCCGCGCAGCTGATGTGACCAAAGGAACGGAATATCCGATACAGTTTTGGATCAGTAGCGCCGCAGGCTCTGCCAGGCTGTAGCACAGTGTGCCACAATCTGCCTAAGGGTCACCAGCTCCTGATTTTCCTCAGTGTTGTCTCCCAAAGCCTTTCCCGCGTTTGGAAGCGGAGGTTTGGATTTAGAGTTTTCCTTCTCCTAGATGAGCAGCCAACCAAGGCTAACGATCCCCTCTTGCCCGAAGCTTACTAGTATAGGCGCCAGTTGCTCGCCTGTGCCCATTCTCCTGTCTGTGGTAACGGTTCCGCCAGGCTCAATATCTGAACCACACGTGAAGGCCAGGAGTTGGACTGGTTGTCAGAGGCTATTTGAGACGCATGCCATTGGAAGCATTTTATAGGTAATGATGGGCTTAAGATCATTACCACTTCCGGCGTTAACAACCTTGCGGAACCTATAAATGTTATAGATCTATAAATATCTTTAGCTCAATAGATGTAATGCATTTATAAATCTCAGAACTATTTAACTGGTATAACCTATAATTCTAGTATAATAGATTCCTTTTGTAACTCAAGCTTTAGTTGTCTAGTATTCAGTCTACGTCTGCCTGGTCGTGCGGTATGCGAGCAGGACTGTCGTTACATCGTCTCTATAGTCCCGCGTTCATACCCTGCCCGCTGCCATCCCCAGTCTTCCTGCGGGAGGTTTGCACTAGGAAGTAGATTATCTTCAACAATTAATGGAACATCCAAAAGATGTAAAACATTTTATAAAAATTTTGAGTCAACTAATCTATACTAATTGACCATGTCTCGCTGACCATCCACAGAAGTAGGATCAAAGCTTTGAATGACCTTGAAGTGCTCATCTACAGGAAGCAGCTTGTCCTTCATCACGTGCTGCCCACGCTCACCCAGGAAAAAACTGCACCCCCAAAGGTCAGCAAAGTAAGAGTGGTTAAAATCATTGATAGGTTGAGAGAATCCTACTTACAATTTCTATTACATATAATATATAGCAATCTTTGCAAAACAAAACTATAACAATACCATCAACAAAAAATAACTTGATGAACAAAACAGGTCTAGAATGGCTCCCTAGTCGTGTGATAGGGGTTCAAGACTTTAATTCTTATGGCTTTGGGTTCGAACTCTGGCCCCTCACTTCCTCTGGGAGGGTTGGGCCTGGATGTAAAAATCTTTAACTCTTTCTCTCCGTAATTATTTACCACATTCCGTTTAAATCAATGTTGGTATCGTCAGTTAGGAGAGAAAGAGTTAAATCTGAAGGAGTATCCGAAATGTGTTAACATTAAAACACCGGAATGAATAATTAATGAAGGAAAAAAAACATTTATTTTATAAAATATATAGCTCCTACTTCGTGATCGAAGATTAGCACATTTCCTATAGACTCGAAGATGACTGTAAAGTCCGATCCTCGCTTTAAAAAGCCGGCCGTATACAAGGCATTGGTGGGTTCGGTCAGTTGCATATAGGCCTGCTTGTTCTCTTCAGCTTTTTGTTGGTTCGGCGCTCTTTCGCCCTGGCCACTCTTCTTGCTTCAAATATAAAGACTCCGAGACTCTCAATGCTAAATAATAATAATAATAAATATTGAATACAATAATAATAAAAATAAATATGAATATCATTACAGTAAAACTAAACGCAATAGACAGTTGATAACATCCAGGGGCGGCCCTAGCAGTGCGCGGGGCCCTGGGCGAGCGTCATGTGCGGGGCCCCTAGCGGTAAAGGTATAATATATATATATATATATATATATATATATATATATATATATTTATATCGTACCATATCTCGCTAACGGGGCTAATACGTCTCTAACGCGTAACAATACAGTATGTCCGCCTCAAAGCTGTGGGCCTTTTTTTTTGTAACAAAACATAGAACATTACGTAGGTACTTATCTTATATAATACAGACGTTACTTCAAAAAAGATGATTACGTCCTACGCGCCATGCATTCAGTCATGCATATTAACCAATGACTTGAATTTTCGCCATGAATAAGATAAGTGGAATTAATTTGTTTTAGTTGTTTTTTTGTTACTCTTAATAACTGACATTTTTCTTGGTGAAAAGACATGCTCTAATCTGATTCCCATTTCTGTAATTCATCTAATTCTCTTTGCAAAATTTCTGTATCTCATGTTGTTTTTATTGTCCTATATATTATGCAATCGTGTGCGAATAATTTGACTTTTAATCCTGAACTAATACAATTTAGTAAATCGTTTGTGTATTTTAATTGTTCTGCATTAACAGATGCAAATAAAAAAAAGAAAACACTCGCCAGAACTAATATTATGTCTCCTCTTTCACTCTGCCGATTGAAGCCAATACGATGTTCTATAAGAATAAAGTGTGCTATAGGAGTTACAGTGGTCCATTCACTTTAGCAGAACCGACTTTTGCGGAAGGGCTGTATTACGGGTTTTCAAAAAAGCATTATAAAAACAAGATTACAAAGACAGTTTGTGTGGAAACACAAACTCAAAATCGGCACACGAAGTGTATCATCCAGGCAGGTAAATAGGCAGGTTTCAATATTTTCAGAAAGAACATCAGAATGAAATTCTATCAAAGACAATGGACAGAGTAGAATGGAGAAAGAAGATTGACAGATCTTGTTTGGTGCCTCAGCGGTCCAGCAGACCAAAGGATAGGTGAAAGTGAATGTGAAGTTCGACGTCCACTTCTCCTACCAGATTATGAGACGCGATAATATTAAAAACTAATCATTCATTGTTGTTTTAAATTATGTCCAACTTATATACATACTAAATACATTTCGTTCTCTTAAAAAAAGTAAACATTTTTTTACGTGTAAATGTAGTAGTTAGTATAACAGAACTTTAAAAAAAAAAACCTATTGCATAAACCTGTTTAAAAAAGGGTAAATAGTCATATCCTACATTAAAGAGCTTCCCTTGTTTGTTACTATTAATAGTGAATAGTTGTAAAAGGGATGCATTTTTCTGAAAGAAACTGCTAGCCTAAGTGATTTAAAAAATTTGATTTTTCGTTTTCAGAAAACTAAAAAGTAGCCGCTACATCAGAACTTTGAATGGTCTAAAATATTATGATGTCGGATTTGCACTATCTTTTCTAGTTTACGAGATCTAAACGGGATGGACGGACGAACGGACAGACATTCCACACAAAACTAATAGCGTCTTTTCCCCTTTCTGTGACCACTAAAAATACTCCCGCATTGCTCTAATGGCACTAGTGAAGAAGGAGAATTCTTATCATATACGTAAGTTTTTGCTGTACACTTCATCGCCAAACTTGCTGGAAGCTGATACTGTTTATATCCGAAAATATTATACGTTTATGAAATTAAACAGCCAACTGCGAAAATCTGACCTTCGCGTGCGGTCTTAGGACGTATCACCAGCAACAGTCGAGAATACACCGTATCAGTGGCGTAGCATCCATGGCGCGAAGGGGTTCAATGAACCCGGGCCCATGATCATTTAGGGGCCCACACCCGATGGTGATACAACAATGGGTCCAGGGTCCCTCTATGCAACATAAGCTCTATCTTGGGGCCTCAGTGAATACTTAGTAGTTACATACAATATCTGGACTTATATAGGGCCCCGTATCTCAATAGCTTAAGGCATATTCAACTTTAAATATGACACTACATGACGCGTATGGGTCTCATATCGCCGGGTCCCATGACTAATGACCAACTGTGGCTTGCCGTACACTGCAATTTTGTAAAAAAAATATTGTTAAAAAAAAGTTTCCTTAAAATATCCTGTAAGTCATCTCAGACTTTATATTAACTTCAAAACATTAACCCGTTTTCTTTTCAGTTGGAGTCATTGTAAGGAACTTTCATCAGGTTTATTGTAATGTGGTGACGGTGCGTTGGTGGTGACGTTTGGGTCCCATACTTCCTTCTTTCTTTTGTTTTTTCCATCTATGTTAATTAAGCCCTTAATAGTACTACCTATTTTTTCTGCTTTTATTAAAAGTAAGAATATTTTTTTTCCATTACCAGAACTCTAGATTTAGACTTAAAATAGGTACTAAACAAGAAAAAGAAACATCATATTCTGTAATTTACTTTGGGAAACATTAAAGATGTTGACTTTTTAGCTACTTATTGTGACTGTATTGGGGAGGAAGATTATAGGCCTAACATTTTTAAGATATAGCGATAATCACATTTATCGTTGGATAGTGTCTTTCACTTGAATGGCTACTTTGTCGTTTGGTATGTGCACTGGAATGTCGTAAGGATGGTCTCAGATTTATACCCAGACAAATCACCAACGTTGTTTTCCAACCGAATCGTCCAAAAAAAAAAGATAGGCCTAATAACTTATCACCACCAACAAGCTTGCCAAACATAAAGACCACCTGAATGACTGAGAACTGTGGATGATGTAAAAAAGAGCACATCGAAAAAGTTGACAATTACTGGCTGAAAGTAATTCATCGCATAGTAAATGATAGTTGTAACATTTAAATGCAAGAACCTTTCATTTCGTGATCATCGCAAAGTGTATATTTTAGGTGACACAAGTAATCACAACAATGTCTTAGCAGTACATACATAATTAAGAAAATAAAGACACAACCCTTTAACTCGACTCACAAATTAGAAACGAGATAATAGACTTGGACAATGCAATTTTAGCAAAACACCTAAGGGAGATTCAAATATGTGCCTTTCTCTATCATGGTTGACAACACTTAAAGAGAATAAAAAAATCATCAAATTTGCATTACCGTATTTTTCTGAAATTGTTTTGTGAACTCTGATGAAGAACTACCCAAAGAAATGTCATTTGTAAGATTTCATATTTGTGAGAACCAGAAGTCTGTAGGATTGAATGAACAAATACTCTTACGTAATAAAATATCATCATCTTTCTTTAAATTACGATGCAAAGACAAGGATGTTTTTTTTTTCAATATGAACGAACAGTACAATAGCTTCAGTGTTGTAGTTAGAGATTTGGGGGCCCGAGAGGCTTGACCTCTTTAGGGACTTCTGCATTTGAAATTCGACATCCTGACATTATATAATGGCGTAATATTTAATATTTAATGGAAAACTATTTTTGGACACTCATTTGTGGGCCCCTTAGTGGGGGTCCGGTGAGATTTTCAAATTAGGACCCACATCTCCCCACCCTAATGGACCTCATTCACCAAATGTAAATAAACACATTTAGCCACGTCATAATATTGATAAAATAGTGAAAAATACGAATCACGTGACACCCTTACTTATTGCGTAATTTGTATAGAACATATAGAGAAAATGTTGTTTGTTTACATTTGGTGAATGAGGTCCATTACAACACTGAATAGTATTCATTTATTGTTTCAACAAAAGCAATGCTTAAACATGGTCGTAAATGATTTTATCAGCTGTGTTATTAAACTTGCATTAGAATGTCTTTTAGTAAATGTACTGATACATACAAACTACTGGATTTTTTGTAACACAAAATATGTGTCATATTGGGGGGCAGGGCCGGTCTTAGGCCACTGCAACCTATGCGGTCGCAGTGGGCCCCGCGCTTTCATAGGCCCCGTGCTAATTCCATGTGTAATTATTAATTTCAAAATATATACGAAAAATTCTTGGAAATGTTTTGCACTTATAAAAATCTGAAAACTCATAAAAATCTAATGAAAAATAGACAGAATCGTCATTTGTGGATGTCATTCATTGCGGAAAACACCAATCCTAAGCGCGATAAAAGAAGAAAAGGCATTGTCAGCTTTCATGTTAAAATGTAATAGACCTAATCGGGCAATTTTCACCTTGACAGGACGTTCCCATACCTTATTTTCTTTTATAGTCACTAGCATATAAATAATCCATAGGTTACAAGATTCGTACAGTAAAGCTAACTTGATCGCAATTTTGTAATTAGAAAAGAATGAAAAAAATAGGAAAGACGAATTTATTTTCTTATACAAAATCTTAATTTTCACTTATTATCCTTATTCCCACCCAGACTATGGGCCCCGCGCAATCAGTTTCGCATAGGGCCACGCTAGGACCGGCCCTGTTGGGGGGAGGGGCCCATCAACATGTTCTTGAACCCGGGCCCAAGGGTACCTTGCTACGCCACTGCACCGTATTATTGTTTAGTTATTTTAAGTGCTTTAAAAATAAATAGGTGCCGATACTCAGTGATGGATTACCTAATTTTTAACTACAGATAAATTATTAATAAACGCTAAAATACAATAACATTTATAATTTTCCCCCACATTGAAAAAAGTGAAGTAGGCCTTCGCCGTACCCGTGTGACGGCTGTCTGAAACTGAAGCAGTACCGGTATTTTCAATTTAAAAAAAAATAAAAAATTAAGAGCTTAAATGGCAATTGGTATAAGAAATATACTACGAAAATATTGAGTAACAAGTCCTTGTTTATGATCACTCATTTAGTTTTCGACGTTGCTGACAATAAAATCTCCCAGCGCGGGGCCCTCCTCAGGCGCGGGGCCTGGGGCGGTTGCCCCACTTGCCACCCCCTAAGGCCGCTACTGATAACATCTATCCATTTCTTTATGGCTTTGTTTTGACGTATAATGAGACCAACACTGACTTGTGTCACGTGGTCACGTGGTATCAGTAGAGACCAATAGCTCGTTGCCACGTCACAGGTCTGGAGTACTGGGGGAGGGAGAGGAGCATTTAATCGCTGCCATATCTTTCAATATTGCAAGGTTTTTCTCACCTTTTTTCTACATAAAACAAATTTAATTAAATACCAATAACTGATTAATGAATTGGTTGATTATTATAAATTAATTCGCGTTTTCGTAGTTAATACATTATCATCATCTTTCCTTTGCGTTCCTCAAAGGTCTCAGTAAAAACACTTCACTCTCAACACTCTCTGCTAGTTTTTTAAAGGCTTCCCAGCTTTTTCCTGTCCTCTCCGCTTCATCTAGTAGGCCTATACTGCGTCGCCATGTTCTTTTTGGTCTTCCTCTACGTCTTGGTCCCTGTGAGTTCCACTCTAAGGCTTGCCTAGCTCTGGTTATTGGTATCTTTTCTAAGGGTGTGACCACTTCCTCTCCTAGATCTGTACCTCTATATTTTTTCTGCCTGTCACAAGGTCTATTCAATGTTGAATGATGTAATGTCCTTGTGATGCCGGGGATTCAATCTTCTATTAAAATAGTTAATTTAATGTCGAACTAGAACTCACTGTAAAAGATTCTTTGTAGAAAACGAAACTCTGGAACTTTATTTGAATAAAACGTAAGTACAGCTTATGTACAATAGTAGATCAACAATGAAATAATAACATAACAAAGGCTTCTTTCTTAATAAAACTTAGAGATGTTAGAATACACAACCTTTCAATAAGACATTCACGCACAGACTGAAAATCTCACGCAATTACAGTCTCTGGGCGGAAGTTGTCATGTGACTGATGCAACCGACTGATGCAACTTCTAGCCAATAGATTTTAATTTCTATCAAGACAAAGAAAAGCTAAAAATAACTCTCGTGTAATACCAATATAGAAATCAACCCAGGAATGGCATATGTGACACTGCCCAATCATCTCCCACAGTTTGGTGTTTTCTACTCTGTCGTACCAGTGAAAGCAAATGATAGTTAATGAATAATTGTTCAAAATTTCGACTAAATCCGAGAATGGAAGAAAAAAACAAAGGGAAAGACAATCCACTGACAGAGTGAGTTTATATAAACTTTGTAGAGATACTCTTGGTTTACGTGTGATGCTTGTGATTGTTACAGAGAGTGAACAGACCCGCTCATAAAGGCACCAAGTCGAAGAAGAATGAAGACGTGTCTCAGACTCCTGGTGCTGGTCATATTGTCATCGAGGTCGTCTCCCCTGTGCAGGAGCTAAGTAAGTGGACAACGAGTCAGTCACTCATTTCATTATTCCAAATAAGAGGGTGGTCCACTCATTATGGCATTATGAGTCTGTCAGTGGTCCTCTCATCTAGGTTTTACAAATTAGTGGTCCGCTCTTATACAAGTCAGCAAGTTGTCCGGTTAATTGGGTATACGAAACAGCAAGCGGTCCGGTTAATTGGGTATACAAAAATCGCAAGTGGTCCGGTTAATTGTGTATACAAAACAGCAAGTGGTCCAGTTTATTGGGTGAACAAGACAGCAGGTGGGCCGGTTAATTGGGTGTACAAGAAAGCAGGTGGTCCGGTTAATTGGGTGTACAAGACAGCAGGTGGTCCAGTTAATTGGGTGTACAAGACAGCAAGTGGTCCGGTTAATTGGGCATACAAAACAGCAAGCAGTCCGGTTAATTGGGTGTACAAAACAGCAAGTGGTCCAGTTAATTGGGTATACTAGACAACTCTTGTGAAGACAGGCGTAGATAGAAAGAGATAAAGTTTATTCCACCCCCGCAGACAACGGCTTTGTCTGGTTTATTTGTGGCAAAATATGTAGGTCGTAACTGGGTTTCCATAATCGTGTGAAATACTGCTCTCCTTTTTAACCTTCGGAATCGAAGACATTGACTTACTGTGTGTGTGTATCTTTTCAGACACTCCAAGTCTGTCAGAAGATGTCAGTCACACAGAGTCTCCACTGACATCTTCTGCACCGATGTCTGGTTCTAACGACGGCACTGTGTCCACTCCGATGTTGCCAGACACGGAGGTCTAATCATTTGGTCATCTCACTGGACACAGAATGAAACGTTGAGGAGTTCACACGAATTTAAAAAAAAAAATGACGAACTTATTTGAGTGTTACATCATTCGAAA
>JADKLZ010025016.1:0-12452 GCA_021533235.1 Biomphalaria straminea | reverse complement strand
GAGAGATAGGGAGAAAGAGAAAAGAAAGAGACACTTTAGGACTCTAGATCCACTATAGATTATTTTCTAAATAGGCCTATAATCTAAATCTAAATAATAATCTAATTTCTAGATTCAACCTAAATTTAGGCTACTAGTTACTGGATCTCGTGTACATTTAGATGTAAATCTGATCCAAAAATAGATTTAAATAAAAATGGATCTAGATCAATATTTAAGTCAAGACTACAACTTGAATCTAGATCTAGATCTAGAAGATAAATTGGCAGTAGATCTGGGTTACATTCAAGACACAGTTTTCAAATAAGTCCGTAAAAGAATTTAGACATATTATAGAATCCTTGTCCTTATTAAATTCTATTATTTTCTTAGGACTGAATGTGTTAGAGATATACCGGAAAAATGTTTTGAAATGATTATAAATGACCCTTGTCATTAAATAAACGAAGCACTTAGCGCTTAGCAGTAACCATATGTAGGCCAAAATAGGATGAAATGTAAACAAAGGAATTTTGTATTCAATATTTTCTTTTTACATTAATGTAATGGAGTGGGTATTTTATTCTGGCCACACCGGCTAGCCGATAGCCACGTGACCTTCCCCCCCCCCCTTGATGGCGCCTGGTGTCCGCACGTAACAAGGCAGGCCAACGTGGATACTGGATCATTAGGCCGGCGTCTCTTGCCATAGTGGGTCATCTCCACTCCCTAGTTGTGCCTGGTTCTACACCATGTGCTTATGTATGGCTGCAGGTAATTGCATTTTACTTTTTTTTTATATTATATTGTAATTTTATTTTGTATAAGTGCTATGGCCTTTTTTAGTTGTTCTATTTGTTATAGTCTTTAGTAAGCAAAGTAAAGAGCGAAACTCTTTTAACAATATATTATGAACAACTAATTGATTTATTTTTAGATGACTACTTTGTCACTTATTTTTGTAATAATTTCTGGTGTTCCATATCTCTTGTGTTTGTATGAGAGCTGATGGGTTTACACTATGAGTTTTTTCGTTTTGTTTTTTTGTTAGATCTATTTTTTATGTCTATTAATTTTGATAATGTATTTTAATGTTTGTTATTTTATGTTTGCCTCTGGCAGGTCTTTAGTTGACAATAAACTGATTTGAAATCGGCCTACATGGTGACTTCGTCTTTGATCTATTTTTATTTCTGTGGACCCAAACCCACCACATTAATAAAAAAAAATATGATGATTTATTTTGTCGGAATTCGGACTTTGAGGAACAAAATAAAAGTGCCAATGAGGAACGGCTTAGCATGTGAGTTATAATTTAAGCTCATCTGCAAGTAGCACATAATAACTGCACAAGATCTAGTATAAAAAACCCAACATTGGAATCCCTGTGAATATATAATTTTTAGTAAGATGATCAAAAATAAAATAATTTTGTGACGATCTCTTGCTCTGAAAAAATATATCAACCATAACAGCTAGTCTGAAAATGGATGAAGTTTTTAAGAATTCGTTTATAAAGAGCAAAAAAACATTTTCTAATCAACACGGGTAAATCGCGCTCGTTCAAGGCATAAAATTCTTCATTGTCTTTTTATGTTTTTTTAAATATTGCAGTATGCGCGGACAGGATGCGCAAAGACCTTGTTTTGAAGTCAGCGTTCCTTTAGTATAGTTCCATGGTCAAACAACAACATGCAAAAAACAAGTAAATAGGGAAGATCCCATGGCGCAGCACGCGGTGTGAATGGAAATTGGTGCATCCCAATCCGCACTATTTTGTGAATGAAAGTGGTGTTTATATAATTATCTCTTCTTCTCAGATTATTGTCATAATATTAAAAGTATTTCCACATTATTGTGTCGTTAGACTTTTGAAACTAGAACAACAGAACACAGATAGAGTCTACTCTCAGGTTTCACTTTAGAAAGTACTTTAATTACGCACATTCGTTCATTAGACATGATTACGAAAAGTAACTCATCTCTCTATTCCTATATCTAGATCTAGATCTAAAACTCGAATTCAACTCTAAGAAGATTATAGAACTTCTCTTCGCAAATATAGTTTTATGCTTTAGCACATGAACATACTAATTATAGTCCATTTAATCAAATTAACATTCAAATTTGTTTTTCTAAAGCATTGTTACGAGTGCAGCTATATTATTAATATCGCGTAAATTAAGGTCAATTATTCTTTTTTTTTTTTTTTTTAAGCTCCATTCATAGTATTTTTCATTCATGAATTCACGCATTCGCTTTACTTATAACAAGCAAATGGGAAGATCCCATGGCGCAGCATGGTGTGAATGGGAAATAATATATCCAAAATCCGTACTATTTTCATTCACAAAATAGCATAGCATATTTTTTTTTACTTTAAAACGATTTTAATAATGTCCGGACATTTCCAGGACTTTTTCGACCGGCGGCATAGCATTTAATAACATTTAAGGAGATTTCCAGGGGGCTCCTGGAAAATCAAGGGGCCGCGGGAAATCTGTTATGTTTTATAAAATGGTTCAATTTCATAATTTATAGACCTAAAACTTAGCACGGGTCCAAAGAAAGTTCGGGACCCACTGTGGTCGCATATGTTGTAGTATTTTTTATTCATGAATTCACTTATAACAAGTAAATGGGAAGATCCCATGGCGCAGCATGGTGTGAATGGAAATGGTGTATCCAAATCCGCACTATTTTCATTCACAAAATAAAATAGACATAAATAAATATAGACTGGAAAAAGGAATTAACTTCATGTAACTTGGTTTAATCATTTATATACCTAAAAAATTAGCACGGGTCCAATGAAAGTGCAGGGCCCACTGTGGTCGCATATGTTGTAGTGCCTAAGGTCTGCCCTGGAAAATAGCGGCGTATGCTATGCCGCCGGTCGACTAGTACTGATTAATCAGCAAAAAAGTGCAGCAAAGATTATGGTTACTGAGAAGACTGTCTTCGTTTAATGTTAACGAAATGGCCTTGGCGATGTTTTATTACGCTCACATGTACAATATTTTAAATTTTAATATCAATGGCAATCTGAACATTAAAAATACAAATAATCTTCACAGAATCCTAAATGCTGCTGGTAAAGTCATTGACAAAAACAAACCCCATTAGGGCAGCTGTTTGAGACAAATATCCAAAAAGCTAAAAAGATTCTAGAAATAAACAAGATTACAAAGAGAGTTTGTGTTATCACACACACTCAGAGGCATCCTCTATGTCAGGATTTTGTGATAAAAGACATACAGACACATATAGGCCTACTCTTTGCTATCCCTAGCAATCAAATTATTAAATAAATTGTATCTTATATATACTTATCAAATTTAAACTATGTGTATGTTGCTTATGAATATAAATTTTGGTTTTCGATAGTTGTAATGTTTTGTTTGGTGTAATGCACAAATGGTAAGACAAATTTCCTTGAGGATAATAAAAAGTATTATTATTTTATTATTATTATTATTACATTATTAAATATATAAGTAAAATAAGTCTTGCCACGCCCTTTATTATTGTATCGTTATCATACCATCGATGTATTTTTTTTTTACACAATTATTTAAAAACATCTCCAGTATCTCCCTTTGGATGCTACGGCTGAAGCGAGGAAAGAAATACCGTTTAGATTTAAGAAAGTATGTGAACCCTAGTTATTTAGTTTATACAGTTTGGATGGTTACATGGTCGTGTAATATGCGCGTTGGACTGTGTTTAGATAGTCCCGGGTTCGAAACTTCCCACCGCCATACCCAGCAGTCATGCGACAGGTTCGGGCGAGGATGCAATAATCTTGAAATCCAAAACATCAAAAAACATTCCAAACAATTCAATGAAACAATGACTTGAACTTTTATTAGTTTAAATAAAATGTTCAATTTAAACCATGATATCATTATCCAAATACAGTAGAATAGGATTAAATTAAAATTACTGGAGTTACATTATGTCTCTGGGCATACTCTGCTTCAGAAACTGTGAGTCTCGAGTTCAAATCCCAATGAAGACTTTGAGATTTTTAACTTGGACATCGTAAGGGCCCCCCTGAGTCCACCCCAATAGTAACTTACTGAACTTTTACTTAACTATTTAGTTTTTTTATTTATTTGATTCATATGTTTACTAGTGGTATTCGCTCTGGACTGCCTTTAGAGGGTTCGAATCCTGCCCACCCATTACTAGCTAAGCTGATGGAGGTTTGGACCATGATTTACTAACCTTCAGTTTTGATGGAACGCCCGCGAATTACGTTAAATAAAAAAAAAACTTTAATGAGTGGAAAGCAATTAGCTATTATCTTCCCGAAATAAATCTCAAAATTTGAAGCTGTCAACGTTGAAACCTCTTGGCCAACTGACTTTTTTACTTGTTCTATTTACCTGTTTATATACCTTTTTTTACATTACGTTTAAATTAAAGCGAAATTCGGATATTGACAATATTTGATATAATAAAAGTAGTAATTGTGTATTCAGTCTAAATATTGGATTCACCATTGAAACAAATGTAAAGCATTTGAGAAAGATTTTCATTTCTTATATATTTAGTCAATCTTTCTTATTCACGTTCAGCATAGAGATTTTTTTCTGTTACAACTAGAGACATAACAAATAGATTCTATTTTTATTCAATGTATCTTTTTACATATCATCAGAAATCAAGACACAACCATAACGCAGCATCCATCAAGACAAGCCTCGTAGTCTTGGACATTTGGTTCTATGAAACAGTCTTCCATTCTTTGACAACGTTCTTGAAAAAAAAAACGAAAAAAAAAATTAATTCAATGATTTTTTTAAATTTTACTAGTAAATTCCGTTCACAATAATAAAAAATAATAATTCCGTCCATGTTGCAACCTGGTCCGTTTAATTTGTCTTAGTTCATCTGTATGTCCATAAGTAAAATTATTAAACTTCAAGGTACCTCAGCCTAGACAGCTAAAGATTTAAGTAGCAATAACGCATTAAAAAAAATAGACCATAATTTGTATATTTAAAAAAACTACAGGCTTGTACTCAGAAAGAAACAAAGATAAAGACACAGTTCTTATTTCATTAGCTAGGGACGTCGAATGCAGAGCTAGAGAGGAGGATCCTAGGCAATCTTATCAATGGAACTGAGATGATACAGAA
Source organism: Biomphalaria straminea (assembly GCA_021533235.1). NCBI lineage: Eukaryota > Metazoa > Mollusca > Gastropoda > Planorbidae > Biomphalaria > Biomphalaria straminea. The sequence goes on along the minus strand of JADKLZ010025016.1, from coordinate 7,326 downwards.
GGATCCTGGGCATCACATTTAAAGACCGCATCACAAACCAAGAAATTAGAGACATGGTTACTGCAGCGATCTCATCCCATGATGACCTGCTAACTATTGTAAAAAAAACGAAAGCTTAAAATCTATAGCCATATTACAAGATCTACGGGGCTTGCAAAGACCTTCCCTCAGGGAACAGTACCAGACAAAAGAAGAAGAGGCAGACAGAGAAAGCGATGGGAAGACAACATAAAAGAATGGACAACAGACTAAGGGATAGGTAAAGGTAAAATTAAAAGGGCAAATTCTTACAAGTGCTTCTGCTTCCATCCCAGGTCCGTGACTTCTGTTGATTTGCTGTTTGGTGTTTCTGTAGCTAGTGTTTTTTTTCTACAGGGTAGGGTAGCTAGCCCTACGCCCAACCCTCCTCCTTTTTCCGGGCTTGGGACCGGCATATGACGGAGTTCGGCATATGGCGAAGTTGGAAGGTTTATGACGCATGCCAGTGAAAGCCAGAGTCTTCTGGAAGCTGACAGGCCAAAGACCATCATCTCTACCAGGACCACCTCCACCATCGGTACATGGAATGTCCGGACAATGTATGAGTCTGGGAAGACAGCGCAAGTGGCAGCTGAGATGAAAAGGTACAACCTCACCATCCTAGGAATCAGTGAGTCAAGATGGAAGCAGAAAAGACTGGCTTCAGGTGAGCTACTTTTATACTCAGGACATGAGCAGGAGGCTACACAGACCCATGGAGTAGCCCTTATGCTGTTTAAGCAGGCTCAGAGAGCACTTATAGGATGGGAAGCGCATGGACCACGGATAATAACAGCCTCATTCCACACAGTGCAGGAAAGAAATAACTTAGACATTGTCCAATGCTACGCTCCTACAAACGACAGTGAACAGGAGGAGAAGGACAATTTTTATTATAGGCTGATTACCATCCTACAGGACAAACCAAAAAGGAACATCCTCGTCATAATGGGCGATTTCAATGCTAAGGTTGGCAATAACAACAAAGGATATGAAGAGATCATAGGAAAACATGGATTAGGCGAGATGAATGAAAATGGAGAGAGATTTGCGGACATGTGTGCCACAAGCAACTTAGTGATTGGAGGAACTGTCTTCCCACACAAACGAATACACAAAGCAACATGGATATCACCAGACCTAGTAACAGAGAACCAAATAGACCATGTCTGTATTGTGAAGAAGTTCCGTCGATCTCTTCAAGATGTACGTGTAAGACGAGGAGCAGATGTTTCTTTAGATCATCATCTTCTGTGCGCTCGAGTGAAACTGAAGCTGAAAAAGACTTGGGCAAGTGGGCCCAGCCAACGCCAACACTACAATACTGTTGCGCTGAAAGACTGCATAAAACATGAAGAGTTCAAAGTCATCTTATCTAATAAGTTCCAGCTCCTAGAAGAGCTGCTAGAAGAAGAGACAGTAGAACAAACGTGGCAGAAAGTTAAAGAAACAGTAACCTCCACATGCCTAGAAATCCTTGGTCCCAAGTCATACACCCACAAGGAGTGGATTTCATCAGAAACTCTTCAGAAGATCAAGGAAAGAAGAGAGAAGAAAGCAGATGTGAACAACAGTAAAACAAGGGCAGCAAAAGGAAAGGCACAAAAAGAATATGCTGAAATAGATAGAAATGTCAAGCATAGCATCAGAACAGACAAGAGGATCTACATTGAAGCGCTAGCAAAAGAAGCAGAAGAAGCAACCCATGAGAACAGCACCAAGGACCTGTACTCAATCATCAAAAAGCTATCTGGAAAATTTGCCATGTCAGAGAGACCAGTAAAGGACAAAAATGGTAACACGATAACAGACGAAGAAGAACAAAAGAAGAGATGGATTGAACATTTCCAGGAGCTGCTAAACAGACCTTCACCTGTAAACCCACCAGAAATACCCACAGCTACAAGAGACTTACCTATCAAGTGCAGTGCACCCACCAAGGAAGAAATTCGCAGAGCAATCAAACAATCGAAGAATGGCAAATCTGCAGGACCTGACAGCATCCCAGTTGAAGCACTAAAGGCAGACATTGAAACAAGTGTGAAGTTACTCTACCCTCTCTTCTGCAAGATATGGGAAAATGAGGAAGTGCCACCAGAATGGAAGGAGGGCTACCTCATCAAACTCCTAAAAAAAGGCGATCTTAGTTCCTGCTCCAACTATCGAGGGATAACGCTACTGTCCGTTCCAGGGAAAGTGTTTAATCGCATCCTGTTAAACCGAATGAAAGATGCTGTAGCCCCACATCTTCGTGACCAACAAGCCGGCTTTCGAAAGGAGAGATCATGCACAGATCAGATAGCAACACTGCGCATAATTTTGGAACAGTCTATGGAATGGAACTACCCTCTCTACGTCAGTTTTATATATAATGAAAAGGCATTTGACAGTGTTGAGAGGCAGACCCTCTGGAGACTGTGAAGACACTATGGAGTGCCTGAAAAAAATACTAACATCATCAAGAAGTCATATGAAGGGATGACTTGCAGAGTAGTGCAAGGCAGACAACTGACAGAGGCATTTGAAATCCAAACAGGAGTGAGACAAGGCTGTTTACTCTCTCCCTTCTTATTCCTACTAGCTATAGATTGGGTCATGAAGACAGCAACAGACCAGAAGCGAAACGGTATACAGTGGACACTGTGGAAACAGTTAGATGATCTCGACTTTGCAGATGACTTAGCTCTTCTTTCTCACACACAGCGGCAGATGCAGGAAAAGATAAACATTGTTGCTGACAATTCCGCTAGAATGGGTCTTACCATAAACAGAGGAAAGAGCAAGGTGTTCAAAATAAAGGCTTCACCTATCTAGGCAGCATTATAGATCACCATGGCGGAACAGATGCAGATGTCAAAACCCGCATTGGTAAAGCTCGAGCAGCCTTCCATCAGCTGAAGAACACCTGGGGATCTAGGGAATTAAGCACCACCACCAAGATAAGGCTATTTAACACCATTGTTAAGCCGATACTACTTTATGGAGCAGAGACATGGAGAACCACAGTCACCACCATAAAAAAATCCAGGTATTCATCAACACCTGCCTGAGGAAGATTCTTATGATTCGCTGGCCAGACAAGATCTCGAATGAGGAACTGTGGCAAAGAACAAAACAACAGCCCATTGAAATAGATATCCTTCAGAGACGCTGGAGATGGATAGGTCACACCCTGCGCAAGCCGGCATCCAACATAACAAGGCAAGCCCTAACCTGGAACCCCCAAGGAAAGAGGAATAGAGGACGGCCCAGGAACACATGGCGCCGCGATCTGGAAACAGAAGCCAAATAGATGGGCAAGACATGGGGACAGTTGGAGAGACTCGCCCAGAACCGAGATGCCTGGAGAAAGCTGGTTGGTGGCCTATGCCCCAGTAGGGACCACAGGCTGAGATGAGATGAGAGGATGCTTCTGCTTCCCTAGTGCCATTACAACACTCGTTACCTGTATCGGGAAAGCCAATGACATAGTGTTTAAGTGTCTAATTTACATGCACACTAGATTAACATTAGGATACGATAAGAAGTAATTATCTTCTGTTGTGAACCCCTGTAATTTATAATATTAGATGTGTTTTATCTTTTGGCCACTGAAATAGCTATGTATTACGTTTAAACTAAATCTATTTTAATTAAGTGCTAATAGCCTGAATTAAGTTAATAATTGTCAGTTTTAGTGCTACGACATACTTTCGAACGGACAATCTTTTCGTCTCATTGTCTGACCAAAGGTTACTGTGGACAAGAAAGATTGCGATACATTGTAACTAAAATATCAGATTTATGACCATTTTACAAACAAATAATTTCTGAAGCCACTCACAGTGAGAGAATCTTAAAGCACAAATAAATATCACGATAATAACAATGGCAAAGTCTTCGATTACAAAGATTAAACATGGGTACAATGTTTCACCTGACTACGCAAAACCAGTTGTGTTGAGACCTGCATATTTTTCCGCATTTCGTGCAAAGTCGTTTTCCGCTGGAAGTCTATTGAAGTTTTGTTTCTTTATTCTGCGCCTGTCTTCAACAATGGCTTTTCTTTGAGTCTCAAATGTTTGTCCTTCAGCCTTTGTGACAGTTCTCCAACTCTTGCTCTCAGAGGCCATCTGCTGTCAGCCACTTTCCTCTATGCCAATGGCGCATGAGTTGAGCTTTATAGCGCACTTCTGTTACGACGTCCTCCTTTCAGGTCGCGATATTTAAATGAACTTTTGGAGCAAAAACGTCTCAGAAAAAAAAACGGAAAAATCTAGGAAGACAACAACCACCCGCTCCATCATAAAAAGATAAAATTATATATTACATAGGTAATAATATTGTAACTACTTTACAAAACAACGCCTTGGTTTAACTTTACATATATATATAAATATAGGTCTGTGTTTGTGCTATTTCATGGAGGATTTAACACTTTACCTCCAGCTATAGATATGACCAGCAGAAGACAAATCAAAGAACGCATTTTCAGATCTGAGGATGAAACAAAATAAAACATTTTACTTTGACCAGAAGCGGCCTTTCGGAGGGGTTGGGGGCAAGGAGTGTTATGGAGTGTTTCTTTTTATGGTAACAGTTAGCTTTACAGTGTGAATGTTGCAAGGTAAGTGGCACTGTCGTCAGCGATCTTAGGTAGGAGACGACTCCAGAAAGCAAGACTGAGAAGACGTGTTTTTATTTGTTGTTGTTTTTTTGTATGGAGAATACCATTTTTATATTATTACATAAGTCTACTATATTTATTTCATTTTATCTCGATGAATTTTCTATATTGTATAAAATTATATTATAGTTTTGTTTAAAAGTTAAAATATAATATACCAACAGCGGTTTATTTTGGCAGTTTAGTGTCACAACTCAACAACCGTCCACAACAAGGAAGCAATCATTTTGTAACATGTATACATTCCAGTCTCGCCTTCAGCTTATCATATACATATGACATAAGTTTAAATTGTGGGGCACAAGTTCACACATATATTAATACACATGGATTTATTTAAAGGTGAACGACCTATTTACATATTTGACATATTTTGCTTCGTTCTGACCGGAAAAGTGGAGGGATTTGGTTAATCGAACTGTCACATAACCCCTATGACGAAATTCGAGGGACAGATGAGATGAAACATATTTAGACTAACTCAAAACTAATTAGGCCTATGTAGAGTCATGAACTCGGTCTAGACTTCTCAAAAACATGATTTAAAAAAAAAACAGAAAAAAACATAATTTTACTATATTTAAAGTTAAGCATATTGATAATTTTTTAATCCAAAGACAGAAAGGCATGTTAACAATCTATGACAAGAGGCTAAAATCTAAACGTAGGTAAGTCGTGCACAATACCTTACCTCTTTGTAAGATGTCTAACACCAGGGAAATACGTGTTAATGATTAAAATTACTTTACTTGCCTACAAATAAACAGGATCTTAATCAAAAGTACAAGATTAGTGACCTGTCCTCAGCCCGCCTTGAAAAAATCAACTTGAGTTAATCACCAGGGCTTCTTAAACTTTTATAAATGCATTAAATGTATTGATACCTTTTATTTTTTAGTGAAACCAACTCTTAATTGGGCTACTTTTCAAAAAATTAAAGCGTTGAAAATTAGTCCATATATAATACTATGGGCTAATGCTTATGAATTTTTGACCCAGAGACCTCAAAGGTTTAGGGTAAATAATGCAATATCTAATGCACGCATTAAGCATAGTTAACACAAGGGCGTCCCAGGGGGCTGTGACATCGCCAATGTGGTGGTTAATTTAAAACACCAATGATTTTCAATATGATATTCCTCTTTTGGTTCCTTCACAAAATTTGCTGATGATGCTCTCAGAGAGCTCAAACTTAAAAGAGTATTTCAGAGAAATTGAACACATTAAAAAATAATGTAAAGATAATTTTCTATTATTAAATGTCAAAAACAACAAAAAATTGATAATCGATTTTCGTGGGGAAAAGAAGAAAAATGATATTGTTTCTGTAGCTGGAGACTCTTCTGAAATAGTGCAAACTTTTAAATACCTTGGAACTATCTTAGACAATAAATTACATTTTACTGCAAATAGTGATTAATCAGCAAAAAAATGTGCAGCAAAGATTATGGTTACTGAGTAAACTGTCTTCGTTTAATGTTAACGAAAAGGCTTTGGCGATGTTTTATCACACTCACATCTGCAATATTTTAAATTTTAATATCAATGCTTGGTATGGCAATCTGAACATTAAAAGTAAAAATAAACTTCAGGGGAGGTATCACTGAAAATCTTATTTTTGTTATTTCTAAAGCTAGAATAGCATATAATGGTATTCTAAAATAAATAATGCTGAAAAAAAAAGTTTTTTAAATGATGGTTGCCATGGTAACTGCGGCCATATTGTTTTTTAATACAAATTAAAACTAAGAATTTTGTACAACTATTGATCAAAATTACATGAAATTAAATTAAAACATAAGAGATAAGGATTCTTTAAATGACATTGAAATTAATATTACAAATTTAAATATGTGTAATTTTGTACAAATTTTTGAATTTTTAGTATATTTTTTACACAAAAAAATAGGCTAAGTATTAATTAAAATTATTTATTTAAAAAAGTAAATAAATTAAAAAAAAAAAACTATTTGATCGAGTAAAGTAAATGATGTTCTTAAGGAGTGTTTAAAATTTCATCAAAATCTTTCAGGTAGTTTAGGAGGAATTCTTCGTAAAGTATAATGACAATTGTAAAAACTAACATTTTGAGAAAAATGAGTTTAAAGAATATATTTTATATAGAATTAGTCTACAATGCTGTCATAACACAGATCGAGTCTCAAACAAAGAAATCCTATGCCGAACTGGGAGTCGAACACTTAGTGAGGTTGTGACAGAACGTCGCATGAGGTTTGCGGGACATGTTCTACGACAGAATGAACTACGCATACCCAAAAATTGCGATGACATGGAGGCCAATACGAGGAAAACTCAAACAGGGACGTCCTCGTATAACTTGGCGTCATACCTTCATGGAGGACCTCAGAACAGTGGACACCAGGTGGGAGGAGGCTTCAGACATTGCCAGTGACAGATCTTTATGGAGACAGCTTGCCGCCCAATGCGCCGAACGGCGCGGGAGGACCTAAGTCTAAGTCTAAGTAAACTGTCATAACAATAGCATAAAACATGTTTTAGGCACAGAATTAAGCAATAAACAAGATTACAAAGAGAGTTTGTGTGATACACAAATTCAGAGGTGGCCCCCGTCGGAGTCGGATCCCTGTCAGATCCGCCTATTAGCAAGATGTTTCGGATGT
>JADKLZ010025012.1:9409-20283 GCA_021533235.1 Biomphalaria straminea | reverse complement strand
TGAACTGGCTGTGTTGATGTGTATGTGTTATTAAACCGCCACTGTTGGTAATGAAGCTCTTGTTAAGTTCTTGTATTAGATGTGCTGTATTTATGTTAAGCAGTGTTTGCAGAAGGCCTGATTAGTGAAGTTCGTTACAGTATTAATTTCAAATAAACAAATATGTCTTTTAGAAAGACATAGGAAAATGTCATCCAGTACGATTAGCAGAACTCACATACAAAAAAAAAAGGAAGAGGATAGCATGTCATTACCATTTAGGAATCTGACTTATTATTGGCCAATATTCATGAAAGAAGCAAAACCTTTATATTACAAAAAAAAATCGCTTTGCGGTGTTAGAATTCATACTATACATACAATATTATGTTACAGTGAAATAAACATTGTTATAAAAGCTACGTGCTATATAAATTATCGTCAAATTATATCTCGCGCCAAAACGTCCCTATCGCCAAAACGGCTGGCGCCAAAACGTCTCAGGTCAAAACGGCTTCGCCAAAACGGCGTCGCCAAAACGGCGGCGCCAAAACGTCACGTACCCCTCTCCAATACTATTGCCAGAAAGAACATTATCCAGTAAACAAAACGTTTACGAATTATTTATGTGTGCGTGTGTGTTTGTTTGTGTGCTTGTGTCATGTGTGTGTATGTTTGTCAAGTTTATGTGTGATTGCGTGCATTCGTATAATGTTAGTAATTTAAATACAGATTAAGAAACATTTGATCAGCGATGCCCAAAATCAGGACCGCCAAAACTTCGGTACAAAGTATCCAATAACCCGCCTTCAAAAAACAAAAAAAGGCTTGAAAGTGTATCTATTCCTACGTTAGGACAGATTAATATAAAAATAGTTTCAGGTGAATTTCCTTCCGTTTTTTTTTAAATTTAAATTTAAGTGCAACCCCACCCCGGGACATGAATGCGGTAATTAAAATGTGCCTCCGGTCAAAATTGTTTGGGCATCACTGCAATGCATTTGACAATTTAAAAAAAGATAGAAGAAAAATAGAAGAAAAAATCTATAGGGGAATGTACCATTCAAACTAGATCTATTATTATCTAGTTAGTAGAACAAGTAATTAAACTGAGGACTTGTCCTTAAATACTAATAGACTAGATTTAGATCCAATCGAAAGAAACATTATGGTGAAGTAAATATAAAGATGGCATAGTAGATCTAGATCTACATTATTTCATTATTTATAAGGTGGAATACTTATTTATATATGCATGTATTTTGTTATAACCTTTTACAACTAGATATATGGATTTAGATTATTGATGCATTAGCTCCAACTCTCGATCTGTATAGATATGCTATCGAATACCTTTGTTTTTCTTCTATCTTTGCTTCTAAGAAAAAAAAAGTCTTACCTGAGCGTAATAAATTATCCAAACTTTTCAGATAATCCTTGTTATTATAATCCAAGATTTTTGAAGAACATAATATCCAGGAAATTTTCCGTAATGTAAATGTTTGAAAAAGAAATCCATATGTGCACACTTGAAATTAGCTGCAATAATCTCACGTCTGCTTCCACTAAAAGTAGGTCAAACGTTTTTTCATGTCTCCAAGAAAATTTACGTGAAGATTAAAGAAGAAACATCTGGACAATAATAAAATGTTCTGAAACTCCTGCGTGAATTGTGTGTAGAATTATTGTAGTCTATGTAGCCTATATGCCAATCATGACGAATGTAGATCTAGTATGTACTGTCTGGGTACATAAGGTAGATTTAGTCTATTGGCTACCTTACAATGTGTCCATGTCCATTGTCTAGATTCTTGATCAATTTCTAACCACTGGGTTAGCGTAGGCATGGGAATCTCGAAACACTGTGCTCATAGTACAACTAAGAAATACAAGACATCGCTATTAATATATCTAACAGTATTTTTGGTACATTATAGAGTAAGTCGTGCCGACTCTAAATCTTACAATATCTCTACTTACCTAATAATAATGTTCAAGATCCATGGGCGATCTGGCTATACTTTGAGCAAAAGCACGATTGCTAACCAAATGGACAGGTTGCCCTGCGAATGACTTGTAGCCAAATGGGCCGCTATAAATAATAGTGTCACGAGGTCGTTTGAAGAGATTTGTGTTACACCTCTCACTTCGTATGGCATGCGTATTTGAAAATGCCGTTAGTCTCAGTAAGATCGAATAGATCCACTACTAAGGTTCAATAAATGACATAGTAGTAGATTTAATTTTCTTGAGATAAATTCTTTAAACTTGAGCTTGAAACTATAAATATAAGCACAGTTTACAGGATACTTTAATATTAATGATGATCAAATAAAACTAACCAACTATTTACTCTGAACAAGCGACATCTAACTCACACTCTCTGAGTCCTAACTGACACAGACTGTTACTCACACTCTCTAAGTCCTAACTGACCCAGACTGTAACTCACACTCTCTGAGGCCTAACTGACCCAGACTGTAACTCACACTCTCTGAGGCCTAACTGACCCAGACTGTAACTGACTTCAACAGAATCCAAAAACTTTAACTAGAGTATATTCCTTATAATCTCGTCCCCAAAACTTCTCTACCTTCCTAACATACTCACGTCATATTCAGCCTTCACCTTTCTTTTTTCCCGCCTTTTTGTGTGTGACCTTATCTAGTTCATACAATTGGATCTGCACTTTTCATTATCCGATCAAGGACGTCACTATTTTTTTCGCAAGCAGCCTTGACCTTGTTCCTGCTTACAAGCATACGTTTGACAAATAGTAGTGCTCGTAAAAGGATTTTGTAATCTATAATCAATCAATATTCCCAATGAAAGGAAAGTCACCATGTCGAAATCAAATTTACATATCCCTACTTATTAACCAATGAAGCAGCGATCACTTGCTGACATTAGAATTGCTTAGAACTAAGATATTTCTAGGAACGGCCTTTAAAGAGAAAAGCATGCAAAATTTTATTGTATTTTTTAAATATTAAGTAGTAACATAAATAGTTGTTGAATTTGGAATATATATTTATTACTTTTACGTAACACTAATATAGTTTTAACAATCAAATATTTCAAAAAAAGTTAATTAATATCAATGATAATAAAATAATGTGTGCGTGTGTGTGTGTGTGTGTGTGTGTTGTTTTATTTAAAATACAGTTTCTTAAGTTAAGTTAATGATGAACGTTTATAAATATAAGTCATCAATTTATTTATCGTGAATTACAAACATATTTTTTCTCTTACTTTATTTTCAACAACTGAATTCTAAATTTATAAGGAGATTTACTTAGACCTGAAAATGAAACAATGATCGAGCTAAGCTTTAGTAATGTTTCCGTCCTTAAGGCCGGAGTTAAGAGTGGGGCTTCTGCCCAGGGATCTCAGCGGCAAAGGGCTCTCACAAAAGAATTTTTAAAAAAATTTGTAAGGCCCGCAAAATTATCATGTTATAGTGAATTATATATTTCAACGCATTTTTAGTGACACATCTTTAAAATTTACAGACTGTAAAACTGTCGTGGTTAAAAAGTGTCTGCTTATAACGTGTTCGTAATATAATATACAACGAGAGCTCAATATTTACTTTTTTACTTAAACCATACCAATTTACATTTCGTGCTACGGGTTATATTAAATTATTTTACTATAAGATTTCGGTGCGGCCTTTTAGGTATTATTGATCCTTACGTAGTGTAGGAGCCTGCTTATAAACTATGCATGTTTTGTAACCTACAATAAATAATCTATTAAACTTTCAGTTTTATCCGAGAATAGATAATGATAAAAACATGTTCAATTATGTAATCAAGATGAAGTTCACAACGCCCTATCATCAATGTTAAAGAGTTTTACAATCTCACTTTACTTGTTTGTTGACTAATGAATAACTGACAATTCACATAATAAAGCTCTATGAAGAAATTACAATTTGTTTCTAAAATAAACAAAGTTGAATATAAATGGCAATTATTAAACATCTGTTACTGTTTAAACTAAGTTGCAGGAAAAAATAGATATACAAAATTATGTCTTCAGTAAAAAAGAATGCAAATATAGGAGGCACACAGAGGCGTAGCTAGGGTGGGGAAAGGAGGGGGAGAATTAGAAAATCCCCTCGCGCCCCCACTTGAGGGGTGGGGCAACTGACTGTTTTATAAATAATTAAATTAAATATTACGCAAAATTTAGGGGCCCCTAAAGATGTCCTGGGACTCAAACGATGGAACATACCTGAGCCCCTGGAGGCACGACGGAGATTTTGCTGCATTTAAATTTTTCAGTAAAATTCCAAAACTATGGTCGAGGCTGCAAGTGTTTTTTAGCTTTTAGCTTTTCCATCGACATACATGGTTAATCTACATTTAGTGAGTAACAAACTTAATGAATAAGCGAAGAAATAGACTGGGTGTAGCGACTAGAGGAGACCTTCGCCTTGCTTTGGCTAATTTAAAGCTTGAAATGTATGATATTGTCAGACTGCAGGAGGCATACGGTTCTCATTAGTCTATTTTTTTGAAGTGAATTCAGCAATACTAATTTTTATAATAAAAATAAAACTAAATTTACAATTAAACCTTAAAACAATAGGCCCTAATATTTAAAAAAAAATTAAAAGGGGACAATTTTTAGGATTTTAAAGAAAGTCATGATAATGAGATTAATTTTTGTGTGTAATCATTGAAAAATATTTGACATAATGTTTGTATAATGATAATCTTGGCTATTTTTGTCTTCAATCCGAGATTACGGCTGAGTGCAGTGTTTCACATAACTACGCAAACCCAGTTGCGACCTGCATATTTTCCCGATTTTTATGCAGACAAAGCCGTTGTCTGCTGGCTGTCTACTTAAGTTTTCTTTCCCTCTTTTGCGCCTGTCATCAATGATGCCTTTTTTAGTCTCAAATGTTTGTTTCGCAGCTTTTGTGGGAGCTCTGTCTCTCTCAGAGGCCATCTATTGCCAGAGAATGCTGCAATGTATTTCCTCTATGCCAGTGATGGCGAAAAGGCGCCTGAATTGTCTTTTAAGGTTAAAATGGAGGAACGCACATTAACTCTAGTAAACATATATGCGCCTGCACAGAAAGCGGAAAAGCCCGATTTTTTGCTGGCTTAAGTGAGACATTACTTAATATATACAGTGGGGATAAGCTCATTTTGGGTGGGTACTTTAATTTCATTGCATCTAATCTAGATAAACGAAGCACAGCCCCAGGCGTCCGTCAAGAGCACCTAAAAGTAACGAGTGAGTCACTTAGAGGAGACACTGAACTTTACTGACCATAAAGCCATTCTAGTTGAGCTAACTCAAGGGTTAATAAAGCCAAGAAGGAGAACAGCTTTTTGGAAGTTTAATAACTCTCCCCTGGAGATGCCCATCGTAAAGGAATCAATCTCTTCTTTAATAAGCGCTTTCGCGCAGGACATAAATGCATCAAATGCCCAGATATCTGAAACATGGACACTACTTAAGGCCTCTGTCAAGCAACAAAGCCAATCGTTAGCTACACTAATACAGACACGCCGAAAGCAGGAACAGGATAGTCTTAAACGTACTCTCTCGAGCACAGATGATGAGGTACTTAGAACCAACATACTTCTGGAGTTGGAGAGATTAAACAACTATATATATAAAGGAGCTGAAGTCCGCTGTAAAAACTATAATGTAAATGAGGGTCCCAATAAAATATTCCTATCCATCGAGCAAAACGTTCAAAGGAGTAGACTAATAGATAAGATAGTTGACAATAAGGGAAACTTCACTGAGGACAGGGAGGAGATTATCAATGCGTTCACGCGTCATTTCACAGAATTATATAGAGACGAATCTACGGATAAAGAAATGCAGAATAGGTTCTTAAAATATTGCAGACAGTTACCGGATTGTGAACAAGAACACTTGGAATCCCCCTTTACTTTGGAGGAGTTAGAAGCCGCTCTGCATTTAACACAAAACAACAAATCTCCTGGCCCTGATGGACTAACATTCGAGTTTTATAAGGCCTTTTTTCCATTACTAGGCCCTCTTCTCTTGCAAATGTTTAGTGATGCGTTACAGTCTGGACATTTTCCTGCTCAATTTAATGAGGCTTTCATTACACTTATACCAAAAAAAGTGGAAAATAATACCTCTGTTAATGACTACAGGCCAATTTCTTTATTGAATACTGATTATAAGTTGTTGATGAAAATGATCTTTCTTAGAATAAAACCGCTAATTCCTCACCTCATTGGACAAGATCAATTCTGCTGTAATCCTGAGAATAATATTCTTGAAATGAATCACTTTCTGAGAGATTTCATCTGTTTCAGCAAAGATAAAAACTTAAACTCGGCTCTTCTGTCCATTGACCAAGAAAAAGCCTTTGATAGGGTCGACCATTCGTTTCTATTCCAGGTTTTGGACAGGAGTAAAATAGGTTCTTATTTATTGGGGTTTATTAGGTTATGTTACTCGGGAGCAACAAGCAAATTGTTGATAAACCACTCCCTTGGTTCCAGTTTTCTTTTAAAGAGGTCAGTTCGTCAGGGGTGTCCGTTGTCACCTTTTCTTTACACGCTTTGTTTGGAACCCCTTCTGGAATCTATTAGATTAGACAATTCAATTGTGGGTAGTAACATTCCTGGCTCAGTACCGTTTGTTAAGGTCAAAGCCTACGCAGATGACACAACGTTTTTCCCATCAAGCGAGAACGATATCATTAACATTTTTGACGAGTTTAAAGCTTTTGGACTGGCTAGTGGGTCGAAAATTAACATAGGAAAATCATCCATCATGGGGTTGGGTAAGTGGAAGTTTAAATATACGTCCTCTCTCAACTTGACAGTAGTGGACAAAATCAAGATCTGTGGTATAGTTTGGACTAATAATCCGTTTTTTTATTCCAAAGACCAGTGGGACAGCATCTATAATAAAACGTGTAACTTTATTAACTCTTTCTCTCCGTAATTATTTTTTCACGTTTTGAAGGAATTCTCCATTTCGCTCATTACTATTTCACTACCCCTGTTACGATTAAGCTTCAATAACTTTGTTGTTTGTTATCAGAAAATGTTGTATTTGGTATAGAACTAAAGGGAAATGAATTCTTATTTTATATAATTCAAAGTAAAGTTAAAAAAAATAAACATTAATTTAATTTGATGGGTTCAAAACCAACGATAGTATCGTCGATTAGGAGAGAAAGAGTTAAAATGTATAGGCATACCTCAACAACCATTTTTGGGAGGGCAATCTTGATAAATAATATGGTCATTCCAAGAGTGGTCTATATGGCAAGTATTATAGAGCCTCCTCCTAATTTCATATTTAAAATGAACACAATAATTAGAAGTTTCATTTTCAGAAACACAATTAAATGTATCAAGCACAATACTTTGATACAAGATAAAAAAGATGGGGGAATTAATTTACAGGATATTCGAGTTAAGATCAAGGCATTAAGACTTCAGTTTGTGGGAGAGATAGTTAGAAATCCTATAAAGTTTCCATTGGCATTGTATTATTATGGAATTAGATTGGGACGTCTACTTACAATTCGGAATGATACCCCACATTATTTTGGTGCACTTGTTCACCCATTTTATAGGTCGGTTTCAAGAACTCTTTTGAATAATGAACACTTAATACATAATAAGTTCAAGGAAATGTACACAGCCTTAAAGTACACTCTAAAAGAGAACTTGGGTCTCAGAATCAAATGGGGTAAGGAAAGAGGTATAGCAGAGTTTAGGGATTCCTTCATAAACCTTCATTATAAGCACATCGCGCCCAGGGCTAGGGAAATAACATATAGGCTCATTTTTAGCATGACACCTGTTGGGCGCAAGAAAGTTCATATTTTGGAAAGTAATTGTAAATGTAAAATTTGTAACATGTCAGTGGAAATGGAAGAGAAACATTTGTTTCTGGCTTGTCCATTGTTTTCTAAAGTTAAAGCTACTGTTAAACATTTGTTGGATGCTAATTGTGAGCTAGATGTGGATGTAAATCTGGCGATCCTTTTAAACATGGTTCCTAAATTACGTAATAAGGCTGTTGGGAATTTTAATCTCATTATTTTGGCAGAGTATAGGAAACTTGTTTGGAATACTAGACTGAAAATTGTCATAGATAAAAAAAACTTCGTTCCTGATGGCCTTGAAATTATGTTTAGACAAATCATAGACTTTGAACTAGAGAACCTAGGGAGAATATAAAGGATGATATGCATATTGGTGAATGTTTATAAGAACGCTTGGGAGTATATTTTTATATGCCTGCCGGTTTTATGTATGATTTAGTGTATGTGGAAAGGCAATGTGCGGGATATATGTATGTGATGCCACAGTAATGGTTTTCTAATCGCAAATTTATTAGACTCAATGGAATTATTACCATAAAATAACTGTCGGACTTGTATTAGGATGTATTTGTATGTGTTCTCGGGTAGTAACTTAATGTATTGGTTTGTAGCCAGTTGATCCATGTGTAAGATAATGATGCGTATGTATCTAAGATGATTGTTTAGATATATCTAGTTTTGATGTGTGGGTATGCATTTATTAGGGTGTAAATATTTGTGTGTATGTGCCTTTATTCTTTATCTGATGATATGCTAAATCCTTGTAACATTTTTCTGTCTCTGATGGTATATCTTTGGTATTAAATGATATAATTTATATAATTTTGGCGGTATTATTTTTGTAACTTTGTAAAGTAGTAGTCTGACCCATTGGAATGGTTGCATAGAAAGGTTGGAGTGGTTTGTGTGAGCTTTATTAGTACTGGAGACTATTTAAAAAAATGCATTATACAAGGCACTCACAGATATTATTTTTTATCTTTTCAGTCTGTGGTGATTCTAACAGAACTCCAGGACCTCTCGGTGTCAACTGGTGAAGATTAGTTGTCCCGGGACTTCATTGGGGAAAAATTTATCGCCAAACCAGACAAATTATAAAGAATAACCAATCATAGATTATATGTAGTCCTCTAAACTCATCATGTGCTCACTGTATTGCTGCTGGGCCTCAGCCTTGGGGTGACAGGTTACCATCAAGAAATCATACCGGTCCGTCCACTGGTAGAGTACTACAACGTCCAGGAACATTGTTGATCAGCCCAACATGATATAATTTGTTGACCACTCGCTGGTGCTTCTATCTATATCTGCGACTACAGGATACCAGAGCCTGTTTAGACATGTCTCCCCCACATTCTCAGAATGATGAGTACTGACAACACACTATCTATAGAATTCGGTGTGTGTATGTGCACCAGAACTATTGGACTTTACTAGAAAACAAAGACTTGGACCTTCAACACTCCTAAGATCATGCATTTCGAGTGAGATGTAGAACTTTGTTAGGTGTATACGAACTCTAAAATGTCAAGAGCAGTATGGAACAAACATTTCATATTTCTTGGAACCTTTTGGCTTCCATTGGAAATATTGCCAGATCCTTTCGAAAGGATCCCAATAATTGCAACGAAAGATGATGGACATCCTAGTGACGGTCAGCAGGTAAACACATCAACAAAATTAGTGACAGCTATAAACAATTTTGGGTCTTCGCTCTTTGTAAAGAACATGGAAAAACTGAGCTGGTTTTGACAATCCGCTAATATTCCTATATCTGCAACTATGACTTTATAATTTATTAACTCCAGCAGGTATATTACAACATTACAGTGTATCTAATCATGAACTATATACAACTCCTCAATAACTTTCACCGCTGAACAGTATTATATGGACTAGATGTAGATACGTTTAACTTGTTTGTCTTGTGTGTTATTGTAAACAAATGTATAATCTGAATAAACCATAAAAAAAAAAAAACATCATAAAGGATAATGGTTAGTTAAGTAATATCGGTTTAAAGTTGTTTTTATTTAATAACATTGAGGCAGAAACCTAGAAATCCATTAAAAGCAGTGATACGTTCATTTTTGTTTCGTTTCCTTCTACTAGAGGACAACATTTTCTTGTGCAGGCGGACTTGTCTTTCGAAAACGGATCTTAACATTTTTATAGAAATGTGACAGTTTATCTTTGTGAAAAAAATATTACATATTTCGCTATCTTATCTTATAAAATACAAACGTTACTTCAAAAAAGAAGATCTGTACGTTCTTCGCCCGTTTCTAGGTCAATCTAGTCATACATCTTAACCAATGACTTAAATTCCTTGCTGACTCAGGCAACCCAGTACTCTAATAGTACTAAGGAAGAACGAGCATGTATACAAATGTCCTAGCATATGGTACGAGGAATGTGCTGCACAGTGAAAACTCTGGTTTGACAGTTAATTTTGATTTTCAAAATATTGACGATTTTCACGAGAAAGGTAAACAATGCCAAGGGCGCTTAATGGAACTGCACACACACAAAAAGAGCTCTAATTTTAACTATATTTCAATATACCACAAAAATTATCATACACTTTTAAAAAGCACAGCTTATCTACACTTATATTGAACACTGGGTCCCCTAAAATAGTTGGCTATTTATAATTTTTCCTTCCAAACATGAGACTCTCCAATGATCATCTTAAAATTAAGTTTGACCTACATCATTTTATTCTGAACATGCCTTCAACAAGAACTGTCGCATACGGGTCAAATGTTCTAAATAAATTAATAAGCTATTAAAAGGATTTACTTTCATGTATGAGAATCACCACAACATCAAAACCAATTCACATTAGAGATTTTTTCATCAATATTCTATTATAAATGTATGGCTCTAAACTAGACAATGGCTAGGACGGACAAATTAAATACCAAAATTGGTTACTAAATAAAGGTTGTAAAAAGGAGTCAACATTTGATTCTGCAGTTTCTGGTAATTGCCCGAACATTATTTAAATTTAATTCTGCAGTGCTTAAAAATTGCGCAAACA
>JADKLZ010025010.1:16120-32923 GCA_021533235.1 Biomphalaria straminea | reverse complement strand
CCGGCTTTTGCCATCCATCCATCCCAGTGGTGCTACAGCCCGTGGTCTGCTTTTAGTTTTACACATCCCTTCATTCGTATCTCTAAACGCGTTCTTGTTTGCAAAGAAATATTTTAGTGTTCTAGGGTAAGCCTAGTGACGTAAGCAGAGTTTTTCCCGTTTACGTCACGGAAAACTTTCATTCATAAATTTTCCATTTCATTCATAAATTATTCTAAGATTGAGACATTTTCATATCGAAATAACGGTCGAACTCGAGTTTTCCCGATGTGCCCAATGAGCTGAAAATTTTTTTCTCAATAATATGCAGATACGTTGAAATTTTAAAGAAAATCGTTAGAGCCGTTTTCGAAATAGAAGAAATATATATATATACAAGAATTGCTCGCTTAAGAGTATAGATATATAATATCAGGTGGCCGAGCCTTGCTCGGTTAAATAATTTCATATACCCGAAGTCATTTTTGGATTTTTTTTTTATAATTACGAAAATGAACGATTGGATAAAGACTACTAATTCGAAAAATTTCTTTAGTATTCTGTTTGTTCTATATGTAAATTGGTACGTTCAGACATTTAATTTTGGAATTAGTATATTCAATTATGGCTTTAGTACGAAACATCGAGTGACGCAAATTTCTACGTTATTGGGGAAAACTTCAAAGACTTTCTTACAAGCCAATAATAGTAGGCCTACGATAGTTTTACGCTGTCTAGACCGTAGGAGGACTTAAGAGACTTGATATTTAATCGCCATGTACAATTACATATAGAACAAACAGAACACTAAGACTGTCAGACCATAAGAAGTTCATACCGGCTTTTGCCATCCATCTATCCCAGTGGTGCTACTGGTGCTACAGCCCATGGAAGGATATGGCCTGCTTTTACACATCCCTCCATTCAGATATCTTCTAGGCCTTTCGTCACCACACCCTAACCCCATGTTTTTTACTAAGGTTTATAGTTAAATCAAAAGTGGCTGCAGCGTACGCAAACTCGTTGACCGCTTAGAATATTGTGTGTTGGTTTCCTTTTCGAGTCGATGTGAAGCTCGAAGTCGCAGATCCTCAAGTTTCCTTAAACGCTCCTCAGAATTTTCTAGCTTGACGATATTACTAATGATTGCATTTACGAATAATAACGTTATGTCAATAAAATATTAACTTCACGTCAATAATAATAATAATAATAATAATAAAATTATTATGTTTATATAAATAATGTTTGTCTAAATGAATCTATATAAAAGACCTTCTAAAAAAAAAACAAAGATTTAGATCGAACAAAATTATAAAATATTTGTCTTCTATAAATTTAGAGTGGAATTGGCAATGCTGTTACATCTAGATCTAGTCTAGGAAAAAAAGCGATTGAAATCTGGCTGAAATCCTATAGCTCAGACGTAGACGTCTAGATCTATTTGTTTTCCTGAAAAGTTGTGAACATCTTTTCTTCTAGAAATTACAACAGAAAACCTATTAGATTATTATTAGATCTCTTCAACGCCGCAAACCTCCTGCTATTAGGGAAGAATAACGGCGAGCAACATGGCGGTTTTTTCGACGGAGAACTGAGAATCTAGTTGTAAGTCTAGAATCAAGACCTAGATCTAGACGTAGATTGTTTGTTTGTTGTTTTACATGTTTCGGATGTTCCTTCAGAATTGAAGATAGTTACTTCCTAGTCCAAACCTCCCGCAGGACGACTGGGGATGGGAGCGGGCAGGGTTTGAACCCGGGACCATCGATAAATCCAAACGACAGTCCAGCGTGCAAACCGCTCGACCAGGCAGACATCCAGATTCCAGATTCGGCGTCCATATCTTTCTTTTCGGCCTACATTATAGCTAATTAAAAATATACAATTAATCAAATTCTTATTTTAACGTGCCTTATAATAAAGGGATCAAGCGATTAATTTGTAGAAACACTTGGAAGCACTTGAGCGTCTTCAGATAACCACGTGCTTGATTGATGTTCACTGTTTTAAACCTTCAACTACGGTGCGCAAATATCTAGTTGTGTCTATTCATTCAAACGCGATAAAACTTGTTGCAAAGAAATGCTTTAGTGAACGGATGTAAGCCAGTGACGTAGGAGGTGTCAAGTTTTTTTTCCCTTTGACGTCGTGGGAAAAAATTTCATTCATAAATTCTCCATGTCATTCATAAAACCTTCAAACCAAAATAAGTTTTTCCATAATGAGACATTTTTCAAACCGATATAACGGTCGAACTCGAGTTTTCCCGATGTGGCCAATGAGCTGAGCATTTTTTTCTCACTAACATTTAGATACGTTGAAATTTTAAAGAAAATCGTTAGAGCCGTTTTCGAAATAGAAGAAATATATATATATATATATATATATATATATATATATAAGAGAATTGCTCGCTTAAGAGTATAGGATATATAGATGGCTCCAGACACGTCACTATTGTCAGTGCTTACGCTCCCACGCTGCAAGCAGAGCCTGAAACCAAGGAACAGTTCTACGAGGACCTGAGGAGAGTCCTGAGCAAGGTGAACACTAATGACAAGCTCATTATCATGGGCAACTTCAACGCTCGAGTGGGGAACGACTACAGCTCTTGGCCAAGCGTTCTAGGTAGTCATGGCATTGGCAACTGCAACGATAACGGCAGGCTCCTGCTGGAACTCTGCTCTGAAGCAAGGCTTGCTATAACCAACACGTTTTTTCAACAAAAAAGCCGCTTCAAGACCACATGGATGCATCCACGCTCAAAGCACTGGCACCTATTGGATTACATAATAGTGAGGCAGTGTGATGTCAGGGATGTGGTGCACACAAGAGTAATGCCCAGTGCCGACTGTTACACTGACCATCGTCTTGTCCGGACGAAGCTAAACATCACCATCAAGATGGTAAAAAAAGATAGCCTGCATAGGGCAAAGAAGCTAAATGTCGAAAGGCTGGCTAACGTACGAGAGCGCTTCAGTGTACTACTTGAGGCTGATCTTCGAAAGCCCCAGGACGATGATCCAGTGAGTAACTGGAGCCAACTAAAAACGACGCTGCAAGACGTGACGGCCAAAGTCGTGGGATACTGCAACAAACCCAACAGAGACTGGTTTGATGAGAACAATAACGCAATTAAGGAACTACTATCGAATAAGCATAAATATTATCGCTCTGTACTCGCGAACTCTAGTGACAACGCAGCCAGGACTCTCTATAGGGCTTCTTGTCACACTCTGCAGTCAAAGATCAGGGAACTAAAAAATAATTGGTGGCTGGAGCTGTCCGTAAGCATGCAGAGACATGCTGACACTGGTGACACACGCTCATTCTATGAGTCGCTTCGTTGTGCCTATGGCCCAACCTACCAGACTACAGCACCGCTAAGATCATCCGATGGTTCTACACTATTTACCAACAAGGCGGACATACTAAATCGGTGGACAGAACACTACAGTACTTTGTTTGGTTATAAAAGGCACGTATCAGAGGAATCGCTGGCAAATGTCCCTCAGAAAACCATAAGAGAGGAGCTCGACGACCCACCGACATCTGAAGAAATTGAGACAGCAATATCTAAACTCAAAAGACACAAGGCACCTGGCTCTGATGGACTTCCTGCGGACATATTTAAAATGGGTGGTGTCGCCCTAACCGAGAGGCTAACATACTTGTTCACTCTATGCTGGGCGAAGTGCGTAGTCCCACCTGAACTTAGAGACTCCGTAATCATATCCCTATACAAAAAGGGTGACAAGTCTAACTGCTCCAACTATCGAGGCATTACACTTCTGTCGGTAGCAGGAAAGATCTTTGCTCGAGTGTTGCTCGACCGACTAAACCAGTCTTTAGTGGATGAGGTCTTGTCTGAAAGCCAATGTGGTTTCAGAGCCGGTAGAGGTACAACTGACATGATATTTGTTCTGCGACAGTTACAGGAAAAATGCAAAGAGCAGAACCTAAACCTGTACGCAGCTTTTGTGGACCTCACCAAGGCTTTCGACACGGTCAGTCGCGATGGTTTGTGGAGGATTTTGGCTAAGCTGGGGTGCCCACCTACGTTCCTATCCATCCTCAAGCAGTTTCACGTTGGACAGAGAGGCCAGATCAGACACAATGGTGCTCTTTCTGATCACTTCCCAATAGAAAATGGCGTGAAGCAGGGCTGTGTACTTGCCCCTACTCTGTTCGCTATCTTCTTTGACGTAATGCTGGGTCAAATGAGGCAGCGATTGCATGAAGGCATCTACATCCGGTTTCGTTGTGACGGCAGCGTGTTTAATCTCCGACGTCTACTATCCCACACAAAAACAAAGGAGATGGTCATAACGGAGCTTCTTTATGCCGATGATTGCGCCCTGCTAGCTCACAATGAAAATGACCTCCAGAACGCGGTAAACGAATTTGCCTACGCTGCCGCCTCTTTCGGTCTATTTATAAACCTCGGGAAAACAGAAGTCATGTTCCAGAAGTCACCCAATGAAACATACTCAGCCCCAAGGATCACAGTAAACAGGCATCCCCTTAACGTGGTAGACCACTTCACATATCTTGGTAACATAGTGTCAAATGACGCCTCACTTTCAAGGGAAGTTGATAACCGTCTGGCCAGGGCCAGTAGCGCTTTTGGACGCCTTCAGGCGAGAGTTTGGAAGAACAAATCGCTCCGCCTACCTACAAAAGTAAATGTCTACCAGGCGGTGGTTCTCTCAACCCTTCTATATGGCTCTGAGACATGGACACTATATAGAAAACAGCTAAGACTCCTTGAGCGCTTTCATCAAAGGTGCTTGCGCTCCATCATGGACATACGATGGCAAGACCGCACTACAAACAGCGATGTCCTTGCGAACGCCGGTATAGACAGTATAGAGGGACTTCTTATGATCCGACAGCTACGCTGGGCAGGGCACGTATCCCGTATGGGAGACGAACGTATGCCAAAGGAAGTCTTTTTTGGTGAGCTAAAGGGTGGTCGACGTAACAGAGGCGCCCCACGGAAACGCTTTAAAGACCAGCTTAGGCGTCAACTTTCCTTGGCTGACATAGAGGAGAGCACCTGGCTGCATGCGTCGGAACGAGACAGCTGGAGGTCACTCACAAAGGCCGCGGGATACACATTTGAGACCAAAAGAAAATCTGCCGCCGAGGACAAACGCAGACGACGAAAAGAAAATCTAAACCGACCACCTGCGGACAATGGTTTTGCTTGCCCTGGATGTGGCAAAATATGTAGGTCACAGCTGGGACTGCACAGCCACGGGAAACACTGTATTCCTCACTAATCTTCGGACTCGAAGACAAGCCTATTATATTATATATATATATATATATATATATATATACAGAGAGAGAGAGAGAGAGGAGAGAGAGATATATAGATATATAGATATAGTGTATGTTGAGTATAATGAGATGGCCCATAATCTTTATGTCTAAAAAAGCCAACTGTTATAATATACAGATCTAGATCTACATGGCATTTTATAAGAAAGATAAAATAAGAAAGTATCTGGATCTATCATCTACTACCTAGACGTCCTAGATCCTGTACGAGCTATAGATAGATCTAGTGCATATCTAGCCTACCTGCAGAATAAACAATCCAATATATTAAAAATACTATGATTGAACACATTTTGAACGATTGTCAGTTATGAAGTTAGTACGTATTTTATAACACTTTCTTTTCCAGACCAGTAAACCAAATGTACATAGACCTAGATCAAAAGAAAAAGTAGCATGGCGTTTTTTCCTCTTCCGACTGTAGGTATATTTAAAAACATAAGCATTCATGGACCTAATGTTGCATTTAAGAGCTAGTTTACAAGTCATTATTGTAAAATTCCGATAAATAAAGTAGTGCCGCTTTAATTTCTATAGAGTTCTACTTTATATTGTAGATTTAAATGATAGATAGTGTGATAATATATGATATTACGTCATTGTTTGTTGTCTATGTTTTTGAGTGAACGCAAATGAATGAGCGGAAATAAAAGAGTTCTCTATGTCTACCTTGATGAAGACAGTCTCGTTATTATTTATTATTATTTTGTAATGTCTACAGTAGTTTATTAATCTGTGACAACAGAACAGATAGGGCAAACATTTTATTTGAATATAAATCGTAAGAAATCAATCCTACTCTGATGACTATAACCTTGTATTATATTTTTAAAGACTAAAGCCTGGACGTGATGTTCTCGCACTGAATGAACATTTACACCCTGCCCGCTCCAATCCTCCGTAGTCCTGCGGGAGGTTTGGACGACGAAGTAAATTATTTCCTACTCTGTAGAAACATTAGTAACATTGAAAACAAATGTTCAAGAGCGTAGCCATATGGTTTTTTTTTTTTTTTGTTGTTGTTGTTTTTGGGCAACCCTCTCCAGTCAATAAACTGGTCTCTAAATTCAATAAGAAGTGTTGCTGTAAAACACCGAGACCCCTCACCCACACCAAATACCCTATCCAAAAATTTCTATGTAAAACTGTAAACGCCATAATAAAGTAACATAACATCAGCATTACTGGATTGTTACACAACTGAAACATTATTGCCCAAAGTTCCCCTTTCAGACCTTGTGGTCTATAGGGCAGATGATGTAAAGGTCATCTGATTCTGTGGCCTACGGTGAACGAGGGTATCATGTGGCCAGCACAACGACCAACCGCCTTTACTTTTCCCTAACTAATGTCAGGTACCCATTAGAGCTGGGTGGACTCAGAGGCGCCCAAGGATCCCGAAATAAAAATCCCAGTCTTCACCAGGATTGGAACCCGGGACCCCCGATTCAGAAGCCAAGCGCTTTACCGCTCAGTCACCGCTCCTCCTATTATTGCCCAAGCTGTTGTATTATTTTTTGTCGCTGACATTGTATCAATAATCTGTAAAAATGTTGAAGTTACCCTGACTTACTCTGATCATGAGATCTCTTAAACTCTCGAAGGACCGCATAAAATTTCGTGCACAGGTTCCTTTTACTGCATATATACTATTTAGTGAAAACAAAAAGTACCAAGATAAATGTACATTGGGAGACGGGAATGTTTATGCAGGACTAACGTTTTGTTGTTGGCGAGAGAGAGGGAAGGGAGCTGATAAGAAAAAAAGTTACTAATGTTAACGGATCCAAAAAATGAGAGCATGCGTCTGTAAAAAAAATGAGGGCCGGCCCTACTGATTGTGGTGCCCTGTGCAAAACGGAAAGCGCGGATAAGGTTAGTTAGTTAGTTTAATTTTTTTGTTAGAAAACATATATTCGACTTTGCATTTTATTCATACTTTACCAAGTACAAAACAACTGTCAAGAAACGTCCACTTAAACTATATGACCACATCATAAAGTCATCTGGGCTCCAAAAAAGTTTTTTCAGGGAACAGTTCCAGGAAGAAGATGTAGAGGGATGTTAAATAAGGGGGAGTTAACTATTTTTGATAATTGTATAGTTAGGAGTGATTCCCCTTACGAAGTTAATATAAGGCCTTGCAAACCGTGTTTAGTTTCCACTTGCTCTTGAGTTACCAGCTTGACCACTTGACCTGTGTTATGAATTGTATGTATTTTTTCTGTTAGTGGTCGTGTGTCTTGGGGTACTCGGAGACGTGTGCCCTGCACTGGAGATCTTTGGGCTAAGTATGTCTTTATTGTTATTATTTTTATTATAATGCATTAATTATTAGATATAGCTCAAATGATTTCCAGGCAGTATATTTTTGCCCTGATGTTCTGCATCCTGGGGTACTCCCGAACTGTCGTTTTTGTAACTTTCTCTGAGGGGTTCAACCTGTATTGAAACATCAGATGGACTTTACATTATTTATAGCCTTGTCTCTGAGGGGTTCAACCTGTATTGAATCATCAGAGAGGCTTTACCGAACGGATGGCTATAGTTGTGAGTCTATGAAGCCTGTAGGCTCATAGATTTCCCAGAAGCCTATAGTGCATCACCAGCTCCTGATTTTTCTTCAGGGTTGTCTCCCGAAGCCTTTCCCGCGTTTGGATATAGCCGCAAGGCAGCGGAGGTTTGGATTCAGAGTTTACCTTCTCCTAGATGGGTAGCCAACCAAGGCTAACGAGCCCCTTCTGCCCGAAGCTTACTGGTTTAGGCGCCAGTTACTCGCCTTTGCCCCTTCTCCTGTCTGTGATAACGGTTCCGCCAGGCTCAATATCTGAACCATACATGAAGGCCAGGAGTTGGACTGGTTGTCAGAGGCTATTTGAGACAGCACCACCCTCCATCCTCATAGACGATAACAAGCTGGATGCCGTAAATGAATTCTGCTATCTGGGATCCACAATTCAAGACGACCTTTCTCTAGATGAGGAGATAAAAAAAACGTTTAGGGAAGGCTGCATCGACCTTCGCTAGACTTAGGTCAAGAGTTTGGGAAAACCATAAGCTAACTACAGCGACCAAAATGGAAGTCTACAAGGCATGCGTTATGAGCACGCTGCTGTATGGCAATGAATCATGGACCACTTACGCAAAGCAAGAGCGAAGACTGAACTCATTCCATTTGCGATGTCTTCGTAGAATCTTGAAAATCACATGTGAAGAAAAAGTGTGCAACACAGAGATCCTTGCACAAACAGGTATTCCCAGCATCTTTACAGCCCTCAGACAACGCCGCCTGCGCTGGCTTGGACATGTTCGCCGGATGGAGGACAATCGTATACCGAAAGTCATCCTCTACGGACAACTTGCGACTGGCTCAAGAAAAACTGGTCGCCCCCACCTCCGTTACATAGATGTAATAAAACGTGACCTCAAATCAGTGAACATCAATACTGACCAGTGGGAAGACATAGCTCTAGACCGCACCAGATGGAGAGAGACAGTGACCAAGAAAGCTATGGACAGCGAAAGAGCATGGGCCTCAGCTCTGGAAGAAAAGCGGTCAACGCGGGAAATGGCCAGCTCCTCTACCACTGTAGCGAAGACCACCTTTACCTGCGATACTTGTGGACGGGAGTGTCTCTCCAAAATAGGGCTCCACAGCCACACGAGGAAGTGTGCGAGATGAACCATAGTCGTTCTACGACTGAAGGAGGCCAATGATGATGATGATGATAGTGCATCATGACCTGTTTGTCTTGGCTAAAAGTGGCTAGTGGCTAAAAGTGGCTAGTGTCAGCCTGAAGCCTGTATAACCCTAAAGTAGCCAAAAGTGGTCATGTGTTGACCTGAGGCCCGTGACCTGGCTGTGTCAGCCTGAAGTGTATAACCACAGAGTAGCCAAAAGTAGTCATGTATTGTATTGACCTGAGGCCTGTGACCTTCTTTTTTATTGTACACTAATGTGTTATCCCGAATGTGACAATTATGTAACATATGACAAGGGCAGTTTGCCATACTTTTTTATGTGTAACTTTGTGTTGAGAAGACCTGAGAGTTAATGGTCATTTATTTTCATTGACTAGGGATGTGTGCCATACTATTTTTGTTTACTTTTTCATTGTGTCGGCCTGTGATTTAGTGGCCTTTTCTTTGCATGTTTGTAAACATGTAACATATGTCCAGTGCGATGTACCATACTTTTCAGTGTGTATATTTTTTTTTTATTACTTTTTGTTGAGGAGGGCCCGTGTATTGGCCATTTATTTTCTATTTTACTTATGTAAATAAACATTGTATATATGTTTACTTGCGACTTTGTGTAGTATTGTTTACATACATTAGTTAATTGTATACCTGGAAGTTATACCTAATAACCTAGGCAGTACAAGAAGGGACCAATGTACCTCTGGACGAACGTGCCAGCACATCTTTAACACTGAACTGTTAACCTAAACACCCTTTATTAAATACCTAAATCTAGCTTTAAGTCTAATTTGATCTTTTTAGCTATACCCGCTACTAGGTAACACTTTTTAAGTCACATGGGGGCTCGTCCATTTGTTTATGAACCCTTTTTAGGATCATATGGACCCCTTTTTTTAGGTCACAAGGGAAAAAAGTGAATGCGATTAAATGACAAAATCGAAGAATGGACTGGCTTGTCAGTAAATGAAATTATATCAAATGCAAATGACAGAGAGAAATGGAGAAAGATGATTGAAAGATATTATTCGGTAGGATTTTGGGAACCCTGTCTAGGGTGAGTAACTACGTTTGTATTATCTCTTCTTATATGTTGTATGAGGTTGTCATTAAGTTTAGTTTTAGAGTAGAAGTTTTGTGTTAATTATTTTCTTATCTTATACAATACAGACGTTACTTCAAAAAAAAAAGAAGATGAATACGTCATACGCGTCATGCATTCCTTCATGCATATTAGTCAATTTCAATTCTGCCAAGTCACTGGTTTTTCTGGCTAGCTCAGGCAACCCATTCCATGCTCTAATGGCACTAGGGAAGAAATGTCATTTGTACAGATTTGTCCTAGCATGTGGGACGAGGATTGTTCCTTTATCTTTGTGTCTATCTCAGTATTTTATTAAATTTTGTTTTGTATTTCAAGATTATGGTTCAATGTTTTGTGTATAATTGCTACTGTACTTTTGAGTCTTCTATCCTGAAGGATTTTTAAATTTAGTGATTTTACTAAAGTCAAATGTGCCAGTGTTGGAATTGTATTTTCATGAGCTCGATTCTGCCAGTGTGGGCGTCGCTTATCTTCTCAGAAGTATCTCTTACAGTTTTGAGTGTCATTGTCAGATTGGTGATCATTGACGGCGTTGAATGTAAGTGGCCGTTACAGTTGGTGCCAGTTTGGGGTCAGTTGAGGTCTAACTCTATAACTGCCGGTGTTGACAGTAGTGTGACGTCAGTCGGTTAGCGTTTGGTTTAATATGAAACCATGGTTACAAGTTGGTAGAAGTAGTGGGCGTCTGTTTGTTTGTCTATCTTGCCCATTGTATAATATGTAACACTATATAATTATTGTTGTTATAATTTATATTCACTTGTATTCATAATAAAATGAATATTTCTCAAAAAAGTATCTTTTTTGTTAATGTAGTCGTTAATATGACAAACATTTCTTAATTTAGTATTACTATTTTAAAAAATTATTATTATTCGACTAATTATCTAATACAGTTCGCATACTTGTAAGAGAATTAGGTAAATGGTCAACTCCTGTACTAAATGATTTTTGCTGTCAGTAGTGAATGGTTGTAAAATGGTGCATTTAAAAATACTTGCATAGTTATTTGGCGGCCCCCGTAAGGGGAAAAGCCGCTATTAGGTTTGGGCAAAATGTCCGTCTGTCCGTCTGTCACACTCAGGGCGAAAAAACTAGAAGAGATACGAAAAATATTTTTTCACCATTAAATGCGGCTTGAAAAGTTTAGGTGCAACGGCTACTTTTAGTTTTCTAAAAGCTAATCGTTTAATTAATAAAATAAACTAGTTGACCGGCGGCATAGCATACGCCGCTATTTACCAGGGCCGGCGACCGCAGTGGGGCCCGCATTTCATAGGACCCGCAATTTTATAGGACCCGCTCTAATTTAAAGTGTAAAAATTATTAAATTAAGCCATTTTATTAGCCTACTTACAACAGATTCCCCGCGCCATCCTGTCGATTTAACATATCTATAATTATTTGTCTGTTAAGCTATTGCTTTAAAAGAAATCAAACACATTTTTAACAAAATATAGTCATTTATTACGCTGTTAACCATCAAGCTGTAAGGGAAATAAGTCTTTGGCATATGGTTGAACACAATCTTCAATTACAAACACAATAGCACACTACAGACTGAAAAGATAAAATATAATTTTTAAAAAGTCGAAGAACAAAACTCCACTTGTCTCTCTAACCTTGCTAATGCTTTTTTTTTCCACCACAATTGTTCACAAATACTCGTATTAAAGGTCTTTTGCAAGTCAATGGATTTTTTTCTAAAAAATGATAGGGTATTTGCGCTCTAGAAAACTTTCTCTTTGACTATTAAATACATAAATAATTCGAGTTTTAAATATGGTTCTAATTTTTCGCATTATAAAATAAGTAAAGCGAATGCGTTAGAAAAATGATTAATGGAGCTTGAAATAGATTACTTGTTGCACGTTTGACCTATTTACTTTGAGAAATATAATATAGAAGATTATGCAAGTGATTTTTTAATAACAAAACACCAATTCTGAAACAATTACGTAAATGTAAGGGAGGAAATGTTACTAGAAAAAATTCTTTTGGCATGTAGATATCACGCACATTTTTTAAAATGAATTTCTGTCTGTCTGTCCGTCTGTCAGACTCAGAGCGCCAAAACTAGAAGAGATACGAAAAATATTATTTCACAATTAAATGCGGCTTGAAAAGTTTAGGTGCAACGGCTACTTTTAGTTTTCTAAAAGCAAACCGTTTAATTTATAAAATTAATTATGCAAGCGATTTTTTAATAACAAAACACCAATACTAAAACAATTACGTAAATGTAAGGGAGGAAATGTTACTATAAGAAATGCTTCGGGCATGTAGATATCATGCAAATTTTTTTAAATAAACTTTTAGCAGCGGCTTTCGTGTACTAGCGTAAAGCCCGGAAATGACATGATTCTAAACTAATTTCTTAAATTTAAAAAAAAAAAACAGATTTTTTTTTTAAAAATTGTTTAGTGCCCCCATTAGAATAAAACAAGCATATTTTTGTGCGTTTTTTCTGTTGGTTGGTCTGTCCGTCACGGTTAGAAAAAAACACAAAAGGCTTTTGAACATATGATTTAACCTTTACTGTTCTTTCAGATAGTTTAAGGATGGGAGCATACAGGAATTGAGCCAGGGACCAATGATAAATCCGAACTAAAGTCTAATGCGCAAACATCAAGATAAGGTAGGTTTATACCCTGCTCGCAATCCTCCGTCGTCCAGCGAGAAGTTAATTATTTTCAAATTAGAAAGAACATCCGAAATATCTTGCGAATAGGCTGATCTAACAGGGATCCGACTCCGACGGTTGCCGCCTCTGATTTTGTGCATCATACAAACTCTCTTTGTAATGTTGTTATTTTAATATTTTGTTATCGCTTTCAGAATGAAAATAGGAAGCAGCTGAATCTTATTGTTGAAAATTCTAAAATATCACGCTGTTCTATTTTTATAATCTTTTTTCTTGTTAACGAGTTTTAAACGGTACGGATTGACGTACAACATTAATATCAGCTATTCCATTTTCGGTGGCCGCTAAAAAAACTAAAAAAAAATACTTTTTAAAAAACAACAAAGCTTGTACGAAGTGTAATTGTATCGATAAGTTTGGATCGTCAATGCAATTAAATTTGTATAAGATCTAGGCCTACTTCATTAAAACTATGTGATTAATAATGTTTTACTAATTGTTTTTTTTTGTTAGCTATCTTTCATGGTTTAAGCTTTCTCACAACGTTATGATCTTATCCCTGATCTAGACTAGGGGCGGGGGGAGGAGAAAAAGATTTATTTGGGACTGGGGCGTAGCTAGGGATTTAACTCTTTGTGGGCTCCATGCATTTTAACATTTGACAACATGACATGAGATAATGTACTTAATAAATATATAACCCTACATTCAAATTGGTACAGTTTAACAATTAAATTAACCAGAAATAATCATTAAGACTCTTTTAATAAAATATACCATTATTTATTGGCTAGTTAA
Organism: Biomphalaria straminea; assembly: GCA_021533235.1. Lineage (NCBI taxonomy): Eukaryota > Metazoa > Mollusca > Gastropoda > Planorbidae > Biomphalaria > Biomphalaria straminea. The sequence continues at coordinate 19,349 of JADKLZ010025010.1, read as the reverse complement.
AGCACAAGTAAAACATCTCAATTTATATCGCTTCACGTTGTGCTCTCTGTGCAGCAAAGGCATATATAACATTATCTACATCGAAAGTGTCTAGTATTCACTGTATTTGTGACTCCACTGACATTAAAGCCATGATAAGCTTTTCTTGCGTCTTTGTGTTTCTGAAATTGTTTTTGATTAACTGAAGCTTTGAGAATGATCTTTTACATAAAGCGACGTAAGTTAGCAGTATTCGAATGGATGTTGCAAGGTTTAAGCACACATCATTACCACACGAAGCTAGCTTCCTCAATATATCAATTGGTGATTGTGGGACAGGTTTGCTGATGAAAAGTGCATCTTGCATCAATGACATCATTGAACAAGCGATTTGCCAGTATTTTATCAAACAGGAAAAAGTAACAGTTTTTCATTAGAAACATCTGGGGTGGAATCAAGCATCAGAGAAAAGTAAAAAACTTTCCCAACAAAAGTTTATGGACTCATTTTGAATTTATGGCGACTAAAAAAAGCGTGTCTTCACATACTCGATCCAATGTAAGTTTGTTTCGTAACTTTATAAAATTCTTCAAAAAATGCAAGGATGTTCCCAGGATTGGATGAATTCAGATTTTCGTTGTGACCAAATAAGCTTGAATTTGTTTTTGCTAAGTAATTATGTCTGCTACTACACGCTTCATAATATCCAATACTGCTGATTTTTCAAAGTTTTTGCATTAAACATATGTGACAGTTCATCTGGTTTTGTCTTAACTTTTTCTTCTTCTAACTTCAACTTCAAAAGAGTTCGTCTGTGATGGACGCCTTCTTCAGACTCTCAGGTTTCTTCCATTTGCTGAAACCAACTCCTGGTTTGCTCAATGCGCTAGATGTCTTTCTAATGCTTCAGTAAACAAAACACATGCAAAACAAAACAGACATCCTAAGTGTGGAAAGAAGAAAAGCCAGGTTTGATTTCTCCTGTTGGAAACTTTCTAGTGAATCATGATGTCAAACTTCGCAATTTATTTTAAGTAAACGCTTCTGTAAATAATCTTCATCTTTCTTTTGAAAAAATAAGTTAACCTTTAACATAATTTTGCCTGCAGTTCCTCAGATAAACTTTCAGGCTGGGTCTGTCCGAAGTCTTTGTACTTAGTTACAGCTTCTTCCACTTCCTGAGAAAGTAGTTTGGGAAGACCATGACTTGACTCATCATCTGTATTACTTACTTATTATTATTATTGCTTTTATATAGCGCTACTTTCATGCTTATAGCATGCTCAGAACGCTTTGGTCCAATCTCATTTGTGGACCAGTGGGGGGGAGGGGGTATCTAGGAGTTTGTTTTCCGTGCTGCCTTTAGGCGCTCGGTAAACACAACTCTGCCCGAGTCGGGTGTCGAACCTCGAGCCCCCTTCTAGGTAGCCGAGCCAAGCCAAGTTCAAGCGCCTCTTAGCCTCTCGACCACGCTTTCCATGTACTTCAAATGTTTCTCTGACTATGGTAAAATGTATTCCTCTGGAGTCTCTTCAGCACTACTTGTCTCATCCAGAGACATTTTCACTTTTTTTGACTACCGTATCTTTGTATAAATTATCTGAATAGTGACGTTTCTTTGACACGTTCATGGTCTCCTTTGTTTTCAATGCTCTTACCAGGTTTCTTCTTAAATGATAAGGAGGAAGAAATAATCCACCCTATATACCAAGTTACTTCCGAGAGTAACACGGCACTAGTCAGCGCTATGGAAGCTACTCCTTGAAATTGAGAGTAACCCCGCACAGAAAGTATTGGTAATCTCTGTGGAAAACATGAAAAAAAACGGTCACTGACTTTTATAAAAACGTGAAAGGCAAAAATGCACGACAGTGAAGTATTATTTAATTCATTTGAAAACATATTTTGGACACCCATTTGTTCCCCCCTCCCTTTTTTTTCAAATTCCCCCCTTCTACTAGCCCTCACTTCAGCTACTCCACTGATCTGGGAGCATGTTACTGTAGTTTTAAAGCATTCACTGCAAACAAAAGGTGGGGGAGGAAAGAACTGCCTTTATTTGAGTTCATTGGAAATTGGATAAAAATTCATTAAAAAGTACTTCTACATCATTTCATTGTATTTTATTTCATTAGGCATGTAATAGTTACAATTGTCATGTTTGAAATTTAGTAAACAAACGTACTTTTTCGGTATATACGAAATAGATGATATTACGGTGCCATGTTTCTGTGGCCCAAGGTTGACAATAGTTCGTATCGCCAGCACAGATGATCATTACATTTAGATGGATACACTGGCGTCCTAGAACAGACATCAAAATTAAGTTAACTCATAAACTAATAAACAAAAAATTCGAGTGAATTATAAAAATAGACATTGTCAATATCAATTATAATCATTAGCATCATCATCATCATTTTATCATTTTATCATTATCACAAAATGTAGTTTACACATCACTTATCTAGAATAACAACAACAAAGCTGTGTGTCTAGAAATATTTGTATCCTTTCTATGACTTGAATTTTAACTCAAGGGATCAAGCCTCCTTAAACCAGAAGATTAGTCCATGTGTTGGTGAAATATTTATGAAAAAAAAAAGTTTTATAGATATAGATATATATTATTGTTAGCTTTAATTGTTTGTGCAATGTCATATTTCTGAAAACATACTATTCAGGAGGACTTTTGCAGCTTATGGTTTAATGTCTGTGAATTTAAAATTCTTCCATTTGTTAGATAAAAAAAAAATGAATTATTACCAATCGATATATCTTATATTGCTTCGTTTATATTTTTAAATTGATGCTTGTTTTGTCAAGAACAAGAAATATGTAATCAGAAGTTCAACTTTATCCAATGATGGATGTTGGAGAAATAACGTGTACAATCTTTTTATTTGAGAAACAGACTTAGATGATATAAGCTTTGTCAAAATTAGTTAAATTAAAAAAAAGCTCTTGATCCCGATGCTTACGGACTTCTGAGTTTGATAAGGAGGAAAAAGGGCGCGAATGTATGTTGAGAAACCTTTTTGAATATGAGGAAAACTGATTTATGTTTGTAGACATTAAAAAACAAATGTTATTATTTGTTCCTTTTCAATTACAATATCCCTAACTACAATCGAATATTAATTATTAATCTTATTATTAGAACAAAGCTTTTTTTATTACTTCTTTGTTTAACACTAGATATATTTGAAATAAGGGCTGTATCAACATTCTAATGTGATGTTTGAAATAT
>JADKLZ010025006.1:506-10597 GCA_021533235.1 Biomphalaria straminea | reverse complement strand
AGGACAGGCAAAAAAAAGTCACATCAATAGCGAAATTTGTAAAGGAAAAAAAAATCATTAGTGTATAAAATAAGTTACAATTGCATTTCACAGCTCCATAAAGCGCTCCTGTGCATTTAATATTACGTTTGCTATAATAATGCATGAAAACATTTTAAATGTATTTATAGAGACTATTTCAAAATCGTAAATCGTTGAATTTCTTGTAAGACAAATTATGCACATTTATTTTCAGAATATAATGAGAATTTTAGGATGATGATTAAAAAAAGGTAAAAAAATGAAAAAAAGATAAATGGTAATAGGAAACAAAATATTAGATTTCAAATTAAACTGGATTATAAAAAAACAGTGGAAAAGTTTTTAAAACATTTTAAATTATACGTGTATTCTATTTATTCAAATTTGAAAAAAAAAATAGGAAAGTAAAATGATGTTTAGGAAAGGAATATTATACTTTATAATTTTATTTGTACATGTATGTCTTTTTCTAAAGGTATTCAATGATTACATTAAAAATAATCTTTAGTGCTAAAGTATTGAATTTGTTTCCAATATATTGAAATATATATTTGTTGATATATGTAGCTCTACAGTAGTAATACGTCCAGGGCTTTTGCAAGAGAGGATTTAAGCCTTTCAAGCTCAAATTGAGTTTGAATGAATAAATGAATTGGGGTTTTGAGATTAAGCCCCATTTCAGCGGGGTTTAAAGCTAAAAAATACCTCTTTAATATGAAAAAAAAAGCAAATTACGCACTCAAGATGCCATGCGCGTTACCAGATGGATTTTGAGATTTAGACCCTTTCAGTGGGATATGAAGCTAAAATACACCTTTTCAGTATAAAAAAAACAAAAAACAACCATGTGCCTCAGTGATTGTAAAGAGTCTGAATTGTTGACATCTAAGAAGCCAACTTTTGTGATGCCTGAAGGTTGTAGTAGGGAGCTGGAGCGAAGCGGAGAAGGCCGTAGTTGGTCCGTATTCAGGTTGCTGTTGAAAAGACTAGTATAATTAGTAAAAAGACTCTTGGAATGCTGACGCCTGTCATGTGTTTGTTCTAGTAAATAAAAATGTATGTCCTGTTAAACTTCGTTGAGTTGCCTACCTTAGAGTTACTTAAATATATATATATATATATATTTATATAATATTGTTGCTGCTTTCTGAAACAGTTATTATCCAAAATATATAAATACATTACTTTTTAGTGTGTTCTATTTCTCTGAAATAATTGTTTTCGTCTGAGGTGTATAAGAGCAGAGCAATGTTAGCCGATATCCAATTGAAGATCATTAGTGTAGTCGATAAAAAGAACTACAATAGCAATGTCCTACCTTGTGTTAACTACGCTTACTTTTGATATTACATTTGATATAACATTACATGAAAACATTGTATATGTAATAAAAAAGAAAATTTACAATTTTAATTCTTTAAACTGCTTTTATAGCAAATCTATACATTTATTTTCAGAAAACCTTAAAAACTTAAGGATGGGATCATTGAAAAAAATGTGACAAAATATATAATACAAGACAAAAGCATAAATTTCAGAATAACAATAGATTAGAAAACAGCAACTGGAGAGCTTTATAAAAACCTTTAGAAGTAAATGTGTGTTTTATCTACTTAAATTTTCAAAAATGTTTAGAAAATTAAAAGATTGAGAGGATAAAATGATTAAATTTAATAATATTCTGATGTAAAAAAGAGTTTTGCTTAAGATATTCAATTATTTTTTTAAAATAAATTATTCAAGCCTAACTATGGACTTTGTTTGAGAAAAACAAATTTTTCGTAATTTTGTTGAAAGTTTTTTTGTTGTATATATTTACCGCATAAGAAACATCAGGTGTATTATTTGGTGTTGTGCATATATATGACTTGCAAATAAAAGAAGGATGAAATAAAATACACTGGCTTAATTAATTATACAAAATAATTCGATAATCCAAAGTAAATTTTTGTCATTAAATGTAATAGCATATACTTGAAATGCACAATTATATCTGCGATGATCCCATTTCTTATTAAAACATGTTTTAAGTTATGCCACTGTCACACTGTTTCCTTTATTTTTAAATAATTTTATGTAATAACTAGACCATAGAACAGACTCTACTACAGTGAAAAATAAAGCAAAATATTTGTATTTACTTTTAAAAGAAAAAACAAAACACACGTTTATGCTTGTTTTATTTTGTATTCTAGATATAACAAAAATCTTAAAAAAACTATAAACTATAAACTAAAAATATAAAACCTATATCTTGTCTTATCTTATACAATACAGACTTCACTTCACAAAAGAAGATGATTACGTCTTATGCGTCATTCATTCAGTCATGCATATTAACCAATGACTTAAATTCAGCCAAGTCACTGGTTTTCCTGGCTAGCTCAGGCAATCCATTCTAATAGCGCTAGGGCAGAAGGAGCTTTGGTACAAATTTGTCCTAGCAGATGTGCCTTTTTCTTTGTGTTTTTCTGAGCATTTTATATATATTTATTTTACATCTAGACTGGGAATACCGAAACAAATTATAACGCACTATTGATACATTCACAAAGATCCTTATTATAAAGATTGTTATGTACGAAACAAAAATATCAGAAAATGCGTTCTAAATACACAACGAGGACTTATATGCAAAGCTTTTACAACTTAATTTTACAATGAATAAGAAAAAAACATTTAATTGGGGATGAAGAAGTTTTAATTTTTTATCACTTGATGATGCGTTTTAAAGCAATCGTGAATATAATAATTGCAATATTGAATGTAAGAACGTAACCGTTTTACTAGTTACAATGCAAAGACTTTCCTCCAAGCCAATAATAGCCAAATAGTTTAACGCAAATGATACAATGTAAGACGTTTATCGTTCATCTTCATAATTTAAAAAAAAAAAAAGTACTTTCTCACAAAAACATTCTTTACAAATAATAAAGCAATATAAACATAATAGCAGATTAAGAAAAATAAAGAAACATAAACATAGTAAAACAAAGAGAAAGACAGGGAAAGAAATAAAGAAACAAACAGAGAAAGAGAGATAGAAAAAAAGAGAAACTATAGAACGACTAAATTGAGACTATCATTATGTTTTATTTTTACTAGTAATGTCTGGACAGGAGTTCTTATACCTTAGCAGAGCCTGCACATTTGCTTTTAATTCAACTATTCTATAGTCTCCAGAAAACGATCGACAAGTATAGCCATTTGTTCTAGAATCAGACTTCTTTTACCAATCGTAAACTAACAACACTGAGTCACTGATTGGGATGTGTTTGATTCTATTCAAAACTGATTTAAAATACCAGATCAGGCTCAATCATAATCAACCTGGTATTATCTTATCGTGGCATATCCCTTCTATGCATTGTTGGCAAGATTCTGGCTAAGTTGTTTTTAACAGATTACAACACCACCTAGAAACTGGCCTACTTCCGGAAAGTCAATGCGGCTTCAGGCAGGGTAGAGGCACGGTTGGCATGATCTTTGCAGTCCGCCAACTCCAAAAGAAATGTAGAGAACAAAACTCAAATCTCTATACTGCTTTTATAGACCTGACTAAAGCTTTTGACAATGTCAGTCGTGAAGGCCTTTGGCAAATCATGTCCGAATTCGGCTGCCCTGACCAATTTATAACAATGGTGCGCTAATTCCGTGATAACATGCAAGCAAGAGTTCAAGACAACGGAGACTACTCCAAGCCTTTTCCTGTCTCAAATGGCGTGAAGCAGGGCTGTTTGCTGGCTCCAACACTTTTCAGCTTAATGTTCACCGCCATGCTGAAAGATGCCTTTTGCAGAGAAAGCTTGGAGTTTTGGACTCACCATTAATGTAAAAAAGACAAAGTGCTGCATCAACCTTCTCTAAAAAAAGCTGTCACAGAACCAGACATTCTCATAGATGGCCAGAAATTAGCAAATGTCAAAAAACGTGTCTATCTGGGAAGCACCATATCAGCAAGCGCCAATGTAGATGATGAGGTTGACTTCCGTATTGCTCGTGCCAGTGCTGCGTTTGGCAGACTTCAAGAACAAGTGTGGCAAGCGAGAGGACTCAGTTTAACCACAAAAATGAAAGTCTACCGTGCTGTAGTTCTCCCGACACTCCTATATGCATCAGTCATGGATCTTATACTCCCGCCAGACTAAAAAGCTAAACTCCTTCCATCTACGCTGTCTAAGGAGTATCCATAAGGTGCGTTGGTCTTACCACATACCAGACACAGTCATTTTAAAGCTGTCTAACATGCACAGTATTAATGCAACAGTAAAAAGGTTCCAACTACGATGGGCGGGACATTTAGTCTGCATGCCAGAAAATCGCCTTCCCAAGCGACTTCTTTATGGAGAGTTATGTACAGGAAAGCGTTCCCAAGGCGGCCAATACAAGCGCTACAAAGACTCCCTCAAGAGCTCCCTCAAGGAATAAAGTATCGACGTTCATGGCTGGGAAGCACTAGCTCTAGATCGCTCCGCATGGCGAGAAGCTGTGAGTCTCGGAGTCTCAAGATTTGAAGCAAGAAGAGCGGCCAGTGCGATAGAGCGCCGAACCAACAGAAAGCAGAGAGAAAAAGCAGGCCCACCTGCAACTTACAAAACTCTCCCATGCCCCACATTCGGCCGGCTTTTCAAAGCGCAGATTGGACTTTAGAGCCATCTTCGAGTCCATAGGAAATGATAAATGTGCTCATCTTCGAACACGATACAATCATATCTTAACCGGTTTCCATTCGAATCCGATACGATGCGATTTGATTAGTTCAAATCAGATACAATCTGAAGGGATTATAAATTATTTGATCTGATACGAACAAATTCAGTATAATAGGATTCAATTAACATTTATGCAGATCTCATTTGATATGATCTAATTGATCCTAATCTGATCCGATTAAAATCAGATCCAATCTGATGAATTCCAATCATACCAGATTCCATCGGTTCAATGAGATTCAATATGATCTTATCTAAACCAATCAAAATTAGTTGGATCGTTTATGATTTGATCATATCTGATTTAATCATATCTGATCCTTTGTGACCCGATCTGATCAGCTCAGATTTGAATCATGTTCTGTGATTTAAACAAATTACTATAAATATAAGTGTAAAGGCACTAACTTGGCTTTACCATTAACTTTGTATACTATTTTACAAAAAAGACAAGTTAATTAAATTGATTTAAAACTTACACCTGTTACACAAGACAAAACCAATTACGATTAGCGCTATCCTTTACTTGTTGCTAACGAAAGTAATGGATGTTTTCAGTACATTGACTTTATGATTAGGATTTTAATTATAATCGTATTTTAAATGTATTAATTAACGTGTTCTTCTCAAGTTTAAAGATTAAAATAATTCGTAAGGATAGTGGAGTCTAATGGTTTTATACAGTAAAGTTATAGATGAGTACCTTTTCAATAAAAAAAACAAGATTACAAAGAGAGTTTGTGTGATATACAAACTCAGAGGCGGCCCCCGTCGGAGTCGGAAATCCCTGTCAGATATGCCTATTCGCAAGATATTTCGGATGTTCCTTCTAAGTTGAAAATAATTAACTTCTCGCTGGACGACGGAGGATGGCAGTGAGCAGGGTATAAAACTTTCTGGTCTTGATGTTTGCGCACTAGACTGGATTTATCATTGGTCTCTGGATCAATTCCTGTATGTTCCTATCCCCTCCTGTGAAAGGTTTGAACTAGCAAGTAAACTATCCTCAACTCTCAAGGAGCATTATAAACGTAAATCAGTTCAGCACGCTAACAGCACGCCAAGGCATTGCTCTTAACTTAATAACACACTGGCTACAAACTAATAGCCTGATATAAACAATATGTCACACGAGAGATTTTAAATAATCTTTCAGCATTGATCTGTAGGGATGTAGATCTACATAAACTTAACTTCTGATTTAGCACTCTTAATTTATATCTTATTAATTATTATTATCAATAATTTGGATGTAATTAAGATAAAATTTACGTCAATATAAAAAAAAATCCCAGATAATCAATAGAATGAATGCAATATTAAATTTAAAAATAGAAAATTAGTTTTAGTTGTTTTATATTATTTGAATGTAGATCAAGACATAAACATCCAGAACAATCTATTATAGATACTTAAACTATCGCAATATTTCAACAGTAAAGGTGAAATCATATTTTCAAAAGCCTTTAGTGTTTTTTTTAAATCTAACCTTGACGGACAGACCAACCAACAAACAAAACGCAAAAAAATAATCTTCTTTCATTCCAATGGGGGCACAAAACATTTTTTTTAAATCTGATTTTTTTAAAAGCTTAAGAAATTAGTTTAGAATCATGTCATGGCCGGGGTTTACAGCTCTTTGGGTGTGAAGCTGCGGCTCTTTAGTTCTAGACGCAAATATTATTAATTTTATCGAAATATTTTTTTTAAATAGTTCTGAATAGTTTAAAAAGGGTTAGGCACATATTCTTTCTCTCAGCCACTTGTATACGCTTTTTACCACACCCCTCCCCCATTACACGCGTCAGAAGATCTCGAATGACGCCATCGTCAAATGTTTCTATGTAGGTTTCAATTCGCTTTCGACGCAAGACGAATTGGCATCTTCACAACGTGCTTTGGCTGTGATGTAAAGTTTGTTGTTTCAAGTAAATGAGTTAGAAGTGATTATCTTCTCAAACTTAGAAACAATCTACAAGTAATGCTAATCGGTCAAGATTTGTGGTACAACTAGAAATCGCACAAAAAGGCAAATCATTTATATATGAGGAGTATGTCAAAGACTGCTTTATACGCGCATCTGAACAACTGTTTCGTGATTTCAAAAATAAACAAAAATATATTGAAAAAAAAATCATATACACGGCACAAGTTGCCTATTTTGTCAGGTATATGTCTTGTTATGGTCCAAAGGAAGAACTTGAAGGATTGCTACTTCGGGACAAACTGGAGGGAACGATATAGTGCAATAATACATTGAAAACTGTAAGATCAATATAAATAAAATCGTTTCAATAGCAACTGATGGAGCCAGAAATATGACTGGAAAAAATAATGGGGCAACAAAGATTTTTCAAAGCAAAATAAATCATAAAATTCTTATGTTTCACTGAATAATACACCCAAGAAGCACTTTGTACCCAAAACAATTCGAACCAAAATAGTTGAGGTAATGAATTCGGCAATCAAGATTGTTAACAGCATTTTGTCCAAAGCACTCTACCATCGTCAAATTAAAGAATTCTGAAACATAATGGAGACTCAGTATTCTGAGCTCCTTCTTCCTAATAAAGTGCGATAGCTTGCCGAAGGTAAGGTTTTGAGACGTTTTGCTTTGTGCTTGAATGAAATAAATACAGTCCTAAATGATAATGGCATCAATCTCCCTGTATTAGAAAACAAAAATATTTGAAAACATATTATTTTATGGTTAATATAACAGATATAAATGAGTTAAAACTAAAACTGCAAGGAAAGGGAAACCCATCGTATGTTCTGGTAGAAGAATTGGTTTGTTTTGTAAAAAAAAAATTTTTTTTTTTGCAGAAGATATTCAGAGTTAAATTACTTCATTTTTAATGTCTAAAGCAGTATCGAAATAAAATCAGAGCTACTGTTGACACGAACTATGAAGGCTCAGTTAAAAAAAAATAAAAAATATTTTTTTTGACAGCACAAAATTACGAAATCCAAATTGGAATTGATATAGGATTTCTTAAAATGCATTTGGTCGATTATTATTATAGCTCTTATATTGCGCTATTTTCATGCTTATAGCATGCTCAGAGCGTTTTGGTCCAATCTCATTTGTGGACCAGTGAGGGGAATGGGTATGTAGGAGTTGGTTTTCCGTGCTGCCTTTAGGCGCTCAGTAAAGCTTTATGGAAAAGAAAATTTACAGAGTTAAAAAATCAAGTTGGAAAAGTTGGAACTCCAGAAATGTATGAACGTTGTGACAAGTATGTCAAAGATGGTGGCCGTATAGGTGTCTAGGGGAATTAGATATTTTGAGGACCTTAACTTGCACATAAGGACTACAGGCACAATGTTATGAATGCAGGCAACAAATACTTTTTATGTAAAACATATGTACAGTTTAATAATAAGAATGAAAATAAATAAAAGGTAAAAGCTGTACAGTGTTAGGGCGGGGCCTAATTATTTACATAAATGTCCCATTTATCATCATAAGAAATGAGAAACAAGTGGTCTGAATGTCATTGGGCTTTGTTGCTTAGCTTTGAGTCCTATGCTGCTCTGGCGAGACCGGCGTGACTGATGCTGAGTTGTCTGTGGGTGGGCTGGCTTGATCGGTCCTAGCGCACGGGACACTCCAACTACACGTAGCTGCAGGGGCGGGTCATCTGGCATGCGGTTGTTGATCGGACTCTTCTGAGTAGTGAGTAAGGCTGGTATCTCCAGATCTGGTATCAGCAGACTGGTATCCGCGTTACAAAGTTAGGGCTTCTATTAGAAGTAGCCTGTAATAAAAGCTGCAAAGAGATTCGTAGATCGACTTAGCCACAATGATGACACTGGGAGGTAGACGCCTTTTCGTGAAGGACATCTTCAGAATGATTAAATAGAAACCATAATCTAGTTTCATAATAATAAGGGGAGTTAATCCAATAAATATTACATCTCATCAGGGGAGACAATAATGACAACAATAGTGAAGTCCCACAAGGGTGATAACACATAGTAAAGTAATAATGATGTAAATAAACTATAACTTAGTTTCACAGTTATCCAAAGGAGCTAATACATGGTATTAATTGAAATAGTAGAAATTGTATTTCGTCAAGGGAGACTACAAGTAGCGTTAAATTGTAAGACGCACCTTGTCACGGTGATATCATTACGAGCCGCTTGGATAGAGAGATGAAAGGGGAAGGGGGGGGGAGGAATGGCTGATGGTCAGTGACCAAGTCGCTATTGTTTACATTTGGCCGTTGGGCCCGAACAATATAGCACGCTTGAATGGAGACAGGGCTCGTTCAAGGAACGTAATCTCTAGAAGTTGGAATTAAATACAAGGGGAAATAATTCATGTCTATTCTGAGCGCAGGGTCAGTGCGCCATTTAAAATCAAGGTGATCAACCGAGATAAGATAATGATATGATAAGACAAATAAGATAATGTTTACATGGTTTTACCTAAGTGATATAATCTGGCCGACAGGCCGACAGAATAGAATATAGTACACAAATGATTACGGCATTCCTTGTCACGGAATGAGCGTAAAATATACTTGGTAATATGACATGTTACATAAATATTATGATAGTTCCCGGTCAAGGAATCTATCAATGATAATATAGTGAGCTCGTGGCGAGCGGTAAATTAATAGTAGCTAAAGAGCTAAATACACGTGGCAAGAATTATAACTAATTCTAGACCAGTTAAAGTGGATGACTTTGACTATTTAGTCGTACAAGTCATGATAACAAAATATAATACATAAAGTGACTACTTACATAATCCAAGATAAGAATTACACAAATATGTACACAAATATATAAATACACATAGTAAGAGGCCATTAAACACAAACCATATAAAAGCTTACCACCAGTCCAATATTATGAAAGATATGAAATGAATACAGTGAGCGAGAGCTCGTAAAGCTCAAAACAGAGAAGTATATCCTTTCAGCTCCTCAGAATGAAATGAGAATAAGACCATTCGCCATGTGTAGTTGAAGATGCTAAGGTGGACAGGACATGGGATGGGCTAGCTATTACGCATATCCTGTCGCGTGGTCAAGGAGGCGGGGCTAACGGGGAAAACCATATTTTCAAATGTGATAGACTGCCTTATTTGTTTAGACAAAGGATTTCCGCTTGACCTCGTGTAACGACAAGATAAGCAAACACGGGCCGCCTCGCGTCTAGACTGCCCGTCCACAGGCAAATACGGTCAACTCGCGGTTTTCCAAGATGGTCCGACGACCACGATATTATCTAGGTGTCGATAGGACTCTTTGAAGTCACCCACCCCTCCCGACAGGGGAGGGTGAGGGTGTGTCACCTGGTGAAAGTTGAGGAGGGTCAAATTCCGTCCTATATATATCAAAA
>JADKLZ010024959.1:0-10045 GCA_021533235.1 Biomphalaria straminea | reverse complement strand
CATTCCTCCTGGTAGAAAGTAGACCTATGTATTTCCAAGCATTCCTCCTTGTTGCCAGTTGTCCGTAATGTTATTAAACATATGGCTCTGATTCCTTTTTAATATGTTCAAATGACTATGCATCATTTGTATACACCTGTCATGAAGTCCGAGCTGAGCGCCGTATTTCCCATTGGTCGATAGAAAGGCTTTTATCCATCAACCAGGCCTGGACGTTGGGATTCTTCATCCCGTGTCCTGTCTGAGGGTTCTCAACGGTAAATAGCCATATTGGTTGACTGACCAGACCGGCTGTGCCGGGTACACAGCGCCCCGTCCTCGGAACTATCCCCACCCGCTATAAGTGGCCGAGGACAGGGCACTACGGGGAGTTTGTCTCATATTCCTATACTGTTACCGCCACTATTCCGTGAGAGGGTCGCCGATCCAGCTTATCCGGTCACTGATGACGGCCCCCTTTGTGGAACGGCGTGGCGGATTTTTCGGACTGGTTTGCAGGTTACTTGTTCCATCCCCACCCCGAGTGAGATAAAAAAAAAAAAAAGCTCACACAGGGAGACCTGCTAGAAGGCCTGGTTCGCTACTCGTTCTTCGCCTATCTAGATCCACCTCTAGACCTTTCCACGAAGGCGCCACGATGAGGCGACGGGTAGCTTGAGTCCTCCTTTGTATACACCAGAGCCTAACACTCCACAATATCAACATAAATTATAGTCTTGTATTTAATTAACTAAAAACAGGAAGATAGGTACGCCTACCACGTGACACTTAAAGAAAAAGCCTCTAGGTGTAGAGACTATAAAACGGTCACAACTAAATAATCTTGTGAATGTCACGTCTGTAATGATTACATCACACTGTGTTTACTTGTGATTGTCAACAGAATGTCACGTCTTCTGACAGAGACTTTGACACCACGACTGAATAAATGTAAACAGCATTAGCAAAACCGTACTAGTCGATTGTGTTCATTTGGAGTGTGCATATATCTGTTTCTTTAGTAAGTTTATTAGAAAGATTTACTATTTTGAATGCCTGGTTATAAAAACTAATTTAAAAAAAATAAAATAAAAAAAGCAGTTCTAAAAAGCTCATAAGCTTATATAAACCGTAGTTGCATCGATTAGTTTGGACCAGATTGTATTAGATCGAGACTAATATTAAATCTGTGCCTTTAAAAATATTTTATTAAATGTTTTTTTGTTTAGCACATTTTCAATCTCTTAGCTTTCTCAATACTAAAGAACCCTACCATTTGGGTTGGCACTTTTAGGAGTCGTGTCGGAGGTGAAAAAAGGGGTACACAATTCAATGTTAACATGATCGCTTTTTAAACGAATTTATAAAAAAAAGTCTAAGGACCTGAATTTAAACTCGAGGGATCAAGCCTCCTCAAGCGAACACTCTGAACATCATGTCAGCGATGAGCTGATGAAAATAGAAGGTTCTCAAGTTATTTATTCTCAAGCTTTGAAGTTTAAATACAACGTAAAAAGGGAAAAAACTCAGCTTATGCCGCCACATCAGTCGAATACAATTCTTTCCCATTGTTTTATAATACCCATAGTTAATTGACAAATTTATTCATTTAAAAAAAGATTCTTGTTTTGTAAGTTAAGAGAAATATAATAATTGCAAGTACACACACAAGAGTTTGGTAGTATAAACAATAAACAAAAGCGGTTTGCATCTATTCATAGACTGCTTACCTAACAAGCTTTCAATTGTAAGGCATATGTTTAGAATTATAAAAACAGCCATCACCAAAAGTGAAATAAATTTATAGTTGCTTTTGTTTTTAAAAGTAAAACTTTAAAGGCTAAAAACAGTGCTTTAATAATTTAAACGAATTATAAAGACAAAAATCAACAAAAAGCATAACAACATAAATACGTATAAATAACTTCTTTATCTCTAAAGACTATCATTGATAGCACTCTCATTATAGGTTGCCGCTTTATCTTATCTTATCTTATCTTAAACAATACAGACGTAACTTCAAAAAAGATGACTGCGTCCTACGCGTTATGTAAATTAATCAATGACTTTAATTCTGCAAAGTCACTGTTTTTTTCTGGCTAGCTCAGGCAACCCATTCCATGCTCTAATGACACTAGTGAAGAAAGATCATTTATACAAATTTGTCCTAGCATATGGAACGAGAAATGTGCCTTTAAAGTAAGTTTGTAACAAACAACAGAGAACTACACTATCTCCCATATTCATACGCAATTTACCTGTAGCGTAGTCGGCTTAAGAGTCATATCTCTCATTAAGGAAACAATATATATATATATAAGAGGCGCTGTGGCAGAGCGGTAAAGCGCTTAGCTTCTGAACCTGGGGTCCCGGATTCGAATCTCGGTGAAGACTGAGATCTTTATTCGGGATCTTTGGGCGCCTCTGAGTCCACCCAGCTCTAATGGGTACCTGACATTAGTTGGGCCACATGACACCCTCGTTAACCGTAGGCCACAGAATCAGATGACCTTCACATCATCTGCCCAATAGACCACAAGGTCTGAAAGGGGAAAGTAACTTCTTACTTTATATATATATAAATATTTGGAAATTATTTCCTCTTTGTTTACACACTATAGATATTTAGGCCCATTCAGATTGTACGTAAAATTCATTTCTTTTATAGAAAGTCTTAACGAATAAACTGACGTCATGTTAAGTCACCTCTGTCTCGTAGTTTTGATTGGATGTTCAGCGGTATTGAGCCAAGAAGAGCAGCCACTGCCAATTCCATCTCCAGATTTTGAAAATAAAATTGCGATAGCAGTTGATACAATCAAACAGGTAACTGTGGGCTAAACACTTTGAAAAATTCTAATACTCTTTGAAGATCGATAGCATTTATTTTTCTTGAATTTCTTTTTTACAAATCCATCAAACATATAAAGTTTCCTGAAGGAACATTTTTAAGAAAAAAATACACTTCCAGTTTTTTTTTTTAAAGAAAACTTTGTTTAACTTATAGAGTGATTGTTTTTCTTTTAAAAACTTTTTGAATGTTAAAGGCTTATTACGTCATCGAAACTTGATGTTCATTAGCAGATGGTGCGTAAGATTATTCTTTAACATGGAACTAGAACACGGAACTCAGAAACGGCTGTAACGATTTTCCTAGACATTAAACAGTTGGCGTATGTCTCAGAGAACAGAATTATTAGCTCGTTGGGTACAAGCTAGAAAGGACTATCGCGTTCTTGAAAGGAATATCCAATATTTCCAAATGTAAGGCTTACCAGGATTCTTTCTTCGGCGGGGGGGAGGGGAACTGAGTTGGGGTAAAAAATGTGCAGTGTTTTTAAATTGTAAGACAAATTTCTTACGGACAATAAAGATTATTATTATTATTATTATTATTATTATTATTATTATTATGTTTGAAAAGAACGAGTATTCTTTCTCTGGCGGAGCCAGGGTCGAGTTTCGTTAAAGGGAGACAAAATTCATCGTATTCCCTTTATCAGTTTCCACTGAGGAATTTTCTGGTGATGTGGCAGGTCTGCAGCAGTACCGCCCTCTGACAGGCAACGAGAGTGTTCCTAGGAATGCCCAGGGCCTTGAAGGTATCTGTGAGGTCAGTTGTTATTATCCCCTCGGTTGATATGACAATGGGGTATATTGTTATTTTAGATAACTTCCATAAACACTTAATCTCCAAGCCTAGGTTCACATACTTTCGCTGTTTTTCAAGCTCAGTTTTTCTTAAGTTATGAGATAGTGGTACGGCAATGTCAATTATTATTATTATTATTATTATTAGTTATTAAGAAAGAAACAATCGCTCTATACGTCGTATAAAGGATGTTGTTAATAGCTAGATGATCAAAGGCTCAACAAACTCTTTGAGCGATCAACTAAAACGATGGGTACTAGTTTACAATTTACATTTCAGTCTTACTCTGCCTCAACGTGGCGCCCTCGTGTAGACGGCTACAAGAGGAAGTGGCTAGGCTAAAAAGTAACAAACATAACTCCCGTGGGGCTGCCAACGGGTGGACGAGAGTCTGCCCCTTCACGGTGAGGGGTTGAAAGAAAGCTCCCACGGCCCTGTCACAAATCTATGCGCCGTTCCTCGAGGGACCGTTACACCAATTGCGAGTCTTACACGGTTAGCTTGGTATAACGAAGGAAAATGGAGGCGGCCCCCGGTATTACTTGGCCTTCGGCCATGGTTTCTAGTCCATGCGTACTGAGTGCCAGTGGTATTGGAAACAGCAATGTTCTATAGGCATTGACTCGGGTCACTTCCAGACAGACCTGTGGTCAGACAGGTTTTTTTTTTTTACTGTTTGATATTCTAGGACAGATTCAGACAGGTTTTTTTTTTCTAACTTAGAGCTCGAAGAGCCTGCGGCTCAGCTCTTAGACTATCATCACACACATCCCAGTCTGCCGCCATATTGCATGGAATCATAACAAGTATAAAATACAGGGGAGACTACTAAAAAAAACATAAAAGTTCTTGACCAATAGAGTTAACGTTCTTACATAATAACAGAGTTTTTTTTTTCTTTTTTTTAAGTATTTAAATTTTTTTTCTTGTTATTGTGATGTATTAGGCCGCTAAAGAGCTAGACAATGTGGACATCACAAAAGAAACAAGGGACCTATCATTGGACGACTTCCTGTCTTCAAGTCTGACTCGTCGTACGAATGAGAACCTGTTTAGAGAAACTCGAGGTTTTTGGAGCAAAGTTGCCAAAGTTGCAGGAGTTGCAGCCCTCCTTGGCTAGTGATGATAAGAAAGTTGTTCAAGATTTTGATGACTATCACATAATCTTTTCAATTGAATTAAAGAATAAGAGGAAAAAATATTTTATTAAACATACAATCCAATAAAACTGATTGATAGTTTCTTGTTTAATAACCTAGTTAAACAACAACAATATATTTAAAACAACCGAAATATTGAAAACAAAACTATTAAAAAAAAAACACTTTTTAATGGAAAGAACTCCACATATATGTTTATATACAGGGCTGGAATTAGGGTAGAACATGAGGGTCTACTGCCCCAGGGGCTTTGTAACGAGTTTAGGATGACCTTTTCGATAGTTCCAGAAGCCAGGTCAAGTCAGTGCGCTGTCCAGCGTAAACAAGCTAATTTTAAATAGCCAATCAGAGAAAGAGGTTAAGGGAAAAAATTACACACTTCATCTTCGAGAATGTCAAAGTTACTAAAATAGTTATCAGAGAATGATCTATGCTTCTGGAAGATACGATTTGCAAAAAGTATAAATTAAGGGAAATAGAGTTAGTCGGGGTCCTCGTACGGTAACGGTACTTGAAGAGCGATGCTCCTCGCTTAGTAACGGTACTTGTAGAGCGTAGTAGTTTTATGTAGCGATGTAGTTCAATCTTCTCTTTACAAAGAAATAATAGTAGAAGTATGTTATTAAGAAGTCACATAATTGACGAAACAAAACGTGACAGGCTTCACAACACAGAAGATTTTCCAGTTCTTTTTGTCGCCACAATATCTAAATTTAGGTGGTTGGAAATAGTTTGTACTAGGCCTACCAGGTAGTTATGTTCCCGCACAACCTGTTGAGTGTTATTTCCAATACTTACCACGGACACTTCAGTAACGTGCCAGAACTTCGTGGTGAAACTTACAGTAAGACTAAGATGCTGACATTCTGCTACGAAAGCATTTCCCTACTTTCACAACCCTTCTTGCTAGTGTTGGAAAGTTAGTCATAGCGGTTTTGCGAGATAGCATTTTTTGATCTGGAAGAGTTCTGAATAGTGGCAAAGCTAGGGTATTTGATGCCCGATGCGGCAGTTCCTCACGATGCCCCATTCCCAAACAAAAAAATACGTTATAAAATAGTGAAAATTGTATGATTTCTAAAAAAATATTTATTATTTAAGCATAGTAATTTCGCAAAGAATTAATTTTACAAATTATATACAAGTGAATCTCACGTGCTTTGTTGCTAGCAAACTATCGATAATTTTATCAAAATCATTTTTTTTTCACTAGGACTTGTTGAAATTGTGATGAGAGATGAAATTGCCAAATAAAAAAGTCGTAAATACCTCAAGAAAATTTTTTTTTTTGTCAATGTTAATAAAGGCGATTAAAATAATAAATATATTTCCATCAGAAGCTCTTTCTTGTGTGTTGAATCTATCTTAATCTTTTTTGCCTGGAAACGTTTTCTTGTGCCCAATATGTCTTTGAGGTTTTGCATGACAATGCACAATAAAATTTAGATCCATCTAGAAGTCGTTAGTTGTAATGTCGAAAAAAATCGAGATATATTTTACTAATAAAACTTTCCGTAAAATTTTTGTTTTCGTGATTAATAATATTAATATCAGGTGGCCGAGCCTTGCTCGGTAAAATAATTTCTTAAGGAAGGTTATCAGGGGCGGACTGGCTATATGGGCATTTGGGTAAATGCCCTGTCGGCCGATACCTTAATGGGCCGGTAGGGTCACAGAAAGGGACGTATAAATGCCACTATGTATTAAATTGTTAACTGTTTATAGTATTCTTTCTTCTGAGCATCGCGTTAAAAAAAAATCTCTTTACATTGTAATACTAATTACATGTAACAAATTGTCCGAAATAATATAATAGCCTACATCCGTGATCAGTGCTACTAGCAGCTGTATCTTTTTTCATGGCCCACACACTTAGGGATTAAAAAGCAACACAAGTCCTATATTTCTAATAAACATATAGAGCTCACTGCAAGTGTAGAGTTAATGATAATTTTATGGACACGCTAACATAGAATTTAATGCCCTTTATATGATATACAATTAATGGGCCTGATTGTATAGAAATGCTCGGGCCGATTTTAACACCCAGTCCGCCTCTGAAGGTTGTATACCCGAAGTCATTTTGGGAATATTTTAATAATAACGAAAATTAACGATTGTATAAAGACTACTAATCTGAAGAGTTGCTTTAGTGTTATTTTAGTTCTAAATGTAATTGTACATGGCGATTAAATATCAAGTCTCTAAGTGTAGACAAATCACAGTTCACGTCCGTCTTATAGTTTTACAATCCATTATTTAGCGGCCCCGGAAAGGGGAAAAGACGCTATTAGTTTTGTGTGGCCTGTCTGTCCGTCTGTCTGTCTGTCTGCTCGTCTGTCTGTCTGTCCGTTCGTCCCATTTAGTGCTCAAAAAGTAGAAGAGAAAATGAAAATCTGACATCACGATAATAGAGATCATTCAAAGTTCTGATGCAACGGCTACTTTTTTTTTCTAAAAGCTCAAAATCTAATTTTTAAAAAATCAATTATGCAAGCAGTTATTATATAGAAAAACCGAATTAGTATGCATTATAAATCAAACCTAATTTAAGACAATTAATAATGTTATAAATTTTATATAATTTCACGTTTATATTTATTCAAAGATAAAGAGCTATCTAAGGAACAAAACCAAAAAGAGACAAAGTAAACAGGCCTAATGCCCAATGAATGCTATGATGATAAGCTAAAATTTAATAGCGTAAATTCTGAGGTTTTCTTTACCGAAGATACTGTGACTTTTTGTGGAACAGACAATCATTTACCATTTATATAGGCAATATTCAAGACATTATGCAAACGGTTGTAGGTGTTTTTACCAAAAACTAATTTTTTTTTTATTTTAATTGTTAAGTTATGTAATTTATCTTATACAAAGTACTATATTTACACACAAACAATGTTTATTAATTTTTAAAGAGAAAAAAGTATATTTAGTATGCAATATACGTTGAACCTAATTTAAGACAATGAATAATGTTATGAGAAGCATTTATCTCTCCTTATATAACACACAGTATTCTACATGTAAGTCAAAAAAATTAACGAATCTATTATATCATATCAGTCGGTCTACATTTACATCTAACATAACTTTCACTTACACCTATCCTTTGATCTACTGGACACATAGGGCACTACATAAAATCTGTCAACCTTCTATCTGCATTCTTATCTGCCATTTGTCTTTGATATAATTTCATTCGGATGTTCTTTCTGAAAATATTGAAACCTGCCTGGGTGGATCACTTCGGGGGCAGATTTTAAGTTTGTGTTTCCACACAAACTGTCTTTGTAACCTTGTTTTTTTGTGTTTTTTTTGCGTAGGCCTACTATTATTGGCTTGGAAGAAAGTCTTTGCGGTGTAACTTCTCAGATGGTTACGTTCAGACATTTAATTATGAAATTAGTGTATTCATTATGGCCTTAGTACGAAGCATCAAGTGACTAAAATCTCAACGTTATAGGGTAAAACAGACACTTTTTTGGCAAACTGAAATGGCACACTTTTTTTAGATAGACTTAAATCATTTCATTACCTTTCTAAAGAAAAGTTTCCTTGGGGCACCTCTGTTTCGCCCATACGGTATACATGTCCTGCTCAGCCTGACTGTCGGACTATAAGAAGTTCAATCCACTTCACATAGGACTCCGCAAATCTTAGGGTCCCTGGATATCATGTTCAGTGTGTGCAAGTAAGGCGTAGATAAATTGAAGAGTATAACAAAATAAAAGTAACTCACGGGTTTACGCCATTTAAGTGTAAACAATGGACCTCAATCACCAATCGCCACTTAATAATATTAATAAAAAAAAAAGTATCATGTGACAGCCTTTATGGATTACATAATTTGTATAGAAGATATAGAGAATATCATGGCTAAATGTTGTTGGATAATGATTGGTGAATGAGGCCCATTTACGAAACCTTTAAAACACAATAACTAATCATACATTATATTTAATTTAATTATTTTTCTTCTATAGTTTCGTAATAGATGAATCCACAATAACATGGTACGCAAATGTTTAATTAGGCCAATTAATTAGTAGTTCTTTTTTGCGAAGTGTATTGCCGTGAGTCTTGTGACGTTAAGCGGTGTCAAGTTTTTTTTCCACTTGACGTCATGGAAAAAAAAATTAATTCATAAAATATTCTAGCCAAAATTAAATTTTCGATAATAAGACATCTTCTATTCCGATATAACGGTCGACCTCGAGTTTTCCCCATGTGGCCAATGAGTTGATAATTTTTTTCTCACTAATATACAGATACGTTGACATTTTAAAGAAAATCGTTTGAGCCGTTTTCGAATTAAAATTGCACACATAAGAGTATAGGATAATCAACTAGTTTTGTATTTGTAAGGATATGTACGCATTCGGTCTCTCAGAAATGGATGATACTTGGAAAGTAATTTCATTCGATGAAATTTCTTTGATATTGTCCTGCCAATTCTTATTCAACTTTTAGTTGTGCCCGTGAAGTGACAGATTTTGCTTTGAGAAAAAACTCATAATTTCCAAAGATTCTCTTGCTGATTTAAATCTTGACCATTGCTGTCAATACTGTTGTCTAAACACAGACAAACTCCAAGCTCACTTCAAGCCAGCGATGTGTGGCCGAGAGGCTTAAACCGCTTGGCTAAGGATTGGCCACCTAAATAAGAGGACTTGAGTTCGAATTCTGACTCAAGTAGAATTGTATTTACTAAGCACCTAAAGACAGCACGGAAAACCTTCTTCCAGATACCCACTTTCCCCACTGGTACACAAAATAGATTGGAATATTGAGCGTGCTGTAAGCATAAAAGATGTTGTATAGAAAAGCAATTTAAAAAAGCAATCAACGAATGTGAGCTCTGGTAGCCTAGTTTCAAATTTTGACTCTAACTTCCACCATTCAATGAACCTATCATTGGATTTAAATGCAGATCTAATATTTGATCTTGTTGAGAAAAAAGAAAGAGCAGAGCAACACATCCACTTTCACAAAACGTTCTCGCCGTTTGACATTTGCATTCAGAACCAAACATTTAAAAGCTTTTTCGTCTTCTTTTTTGCTGATTTTTTAAATGTTACAGTAATACAAAATAAAATAATTAGTAATTAAGAAAAAAACACCATTATAGACGTATCCATAACCAGTGCATTGAACAATGAAACAACATAAACAAGATTACAAAGAGAGTTTGTGTGATACACAAACTCAGAGGCGGCCCCCGTCGGAGTCGGATCCCTGTCAGATCCGC
>JADKLZ010024957.1:0-10220 GCA_021533235.1 Biomphalaria straminea | reverse complement strand
AAGGGCGCCATGTGAGCCCCTGAGCCCCAAATATTGTTGCCAGAGAAGCCTCCCCATTGCCAAAAGCCTCCACCAGGGGGAGTAACGGACATGATCTGCTGGTCGTCTACAAAGGTCCTGAAATTATATCATGACATTAAAGTTGAATATGTTTGCATACAATTTGTGACAATTATAATGATTTAAACACCTAAAATAAATATTATGATTTATGTTTCTTATATTGCTTTTGAAAGTCTGTGTATAAGTGTTAACAGAGAGATGTGGGTTGAACGTTGGACATTTAACACAATTAAAATGCGCGCTAATGTATTCTTATTGTTGCATTTACAATTGAAATTTCTGAATGCTATTGTATATAGAAGTGAATTGAATTCTAGACGTATGATCTAACTATACTAACTATATCCATTCTTTAATGAACTTACAGAATGTGATCTTGTGTCCACTCTAGTCTCCAGATGTGGAAGTCATTGTGCCAATTATTGGATTTTCTAAGAATAAAAATAGAAAAAAGGATTGTCAAAGAATTGTCTACATTGTAAATGGGGTAATGTTAAATTAAAAATGCTATCAAAAACAATAATTTGTGATAATTGTTTTTGATTTTTCCGATCAATTTTTTCTTGATACTATAAACAACGAAACAAAGTATGTCTTATTCGGTGAGAAGGGTCGGATTTTAAATAAAAAACATGTTTTAGCTACAATCAATTTGATCAAGTTAGAGTCGTGGTGATATTATACTCACGTTTGAAAAGTTAGGTTGTCGGAGATCAAAAGCTTTACGTGCTCTGTTCTTTTCTTTTTACCGGAGCTTATTGTTTGTTTTTGTTTTGTTGTTGTTGTTATTACTGAGGATTGTTTTTAACAACTTCGCGGGTATTTTTGTTTCACCAAACCAGGACGCCAACCTTGATCACAGCTGGATTTAACAACAAGCTAAATCATAGGGCCGCCACGTGCTTGCCACCCCTCTCTCCCCCAATGGTTCAAGGAAATTTTTTACTCATTTTGAAGAAAGATTAAAGGTAAAAATGTCCATAGGTTGATTACAATGGGCTCCTAATCTCAAATAGCTTATGACCCTAATTAACGGGACATTTGATTGAACGACTTGTTTAGGTTAGGAAGTGTCATTGATATGAGTACCAAATCTAATCTAAACAGGACAACAGAGAGAATATTCTTGGATTATCAGTAGACCACCAGCTAAGCTTGAGTTTAGGAGGTTACCTTTCTCCGTGAGTTGTCATAAACCTGTTCTGATCAGCTGAAGGTCCCCAGTGAAGAGTACTGGTCACGGTCTTGACACCAAGGTCACCAATATTACCTGAAACAGATTTCTTGAAGTCACTGTCTCTTACGTCATCAACGACAGCGATGAAAAGTGGTTCAAAAAAAAAAGGACTAAAAGAATAGAAGAGAAACCAGAAAATGCGAGATTATGAACAAGAGAATGGAGAATTAGGAATGAATCACAGAAAGAGGAACGCCGAGCAATAATGAGCTTTAAACACAAAATTACAACATCCAACACAGGGATTGAGAATCTTCAAAAAAAAAAAGAAAATATTTCTCTACTCCTTACCTTAATAAAATTTCGTTTTTGTCACTAAAAGTTTTCCTCATTTTTTTTTAAACTTTTTTTTTTTATATTTTATTTGTCATTGTCGTGCGAGTGGATTCAGAGACTCGTGGAACTCTAGGCCAATGAAAGCTCCCCTCCAGCGGCCTGTCTGAACAAGTTTTCTGTCTGGAAGAGATCCAAACAGATTTTGTTATATCACTATTTCCGATGGTTCAAATCCCAAGACGCTTGGGTTAGAGGCGAGGCCGAAGGCCAAGTTCGCTGTAGAAACTTCCCGATAGTTCTTTTCTGTACCACATCAGCCGAGCGTGTTTCCGATGGCCCATTGAGGAACAGTGCGTGTATAGTGACATGGTTGTTAGTGCTCTCTTTCATCCCCGCCAGTGCAATCAACTCGACACCCGAGTGCAACGTTGAGTTTGAGAAGCGTTGTTCGGGTTTGGATATTTAAAAGAACTCTAAAAATAATACTTACCCCATGATTCCATGATGTCGATCTCACCTGACCTTGGCCATGTGCCGTAAACACTTGACCTTGGCATCATCCAAATAGCTGAAACGAAATTGATCAGTAGACTCGGTCAAGTTCAATATTACAGTCAATGGACAGATTCAATTTGATTTTTTTAAAACACCACAGAAATAAATTATGCAGTTAATTATCGTAATTTTAAGTACTTTTTTGGAATTTAGAATTTGGAAACGGCAAAGAGTATAATCCTATACTATTAAGCGAGCAATTCTTGTATATATATATATTTATTTATTTATATATATATATATAAATTTTATTTCGAAAACGGCTCTAACGATTTTCTTTAAAATTTCAAGGTATGTGCGTATTAGTGAGAAAAAAATTCTGAACTCATTGGCCACATCGGGAAAACTCGAGTTCGACCGTTATTTCGATATGAAAATCTCTCAATTTAATTTTGGTTTGAAGGTTTTATGAATGAAATGGAAAATTTATGAATGAAAGTTTTCCATGACGTAAACGGGAAAAACGCTGCTTACGTCACTAGGCTTACTATAGTGTACTTCTTTGCAAACAAGAACGCGTTTAGAGATATGAATGAAGGGATGTGTAAAACTAAAAGCAGACCAAGGGCTATAGCACCACTGGGATGGATGGATGGCAAAAGCCGGTATGAACTTTTTATTGTCCGACAGTCAGGCTGGGCAGGGCATTTATTTAACCGAGCAAGGCTCGGCCACCTGATATAAAATTAAATGTACCAATGTATGATTAGTTATTGCGTTTTAAGAACTTAATAAATTGTTTACACCTAAATTGCGTAGGGCGGTGTAGATACCGTTTACTTTGTTATTTTTTTTTTTGCTGGTGATCTCCAGCTGTCTCGTTCTGAGGCCGAATGCAACCAGGTGCTCTATTCTATGTCAATTGTCAGCTAAGGCCAGTTGGCGCCTAAGCTGGTCTTTTAAGCATTTCGGTGTTACGCCGACCACTTTATTAGCTCACCAAAAAAAAAAAAAGACCGCCTTTGCCATGAGTTTGTCTGAGATTCGTCTCCCATACAGGATACTGCTCTGTCAAGCGTGACTGTCGGACTTAAAGAATTCCCTCTATACAAAGACCCAACAGAAAATTTGCTGCCGAGGACAGACGCAGACGCGAAAAGAAAATCTTAATCGACCACCGGAGGACAATGGTTATGCTTGCCCTGGATGTGGCAAAATATGTAAGTCAAATCTGGGGATGCGTAGCCACGGGAAATACTGCATTTCTCATTAATCTTCGGATTTGATGTCAAGCCTTAATATAATTATTATTTTGCTGGTAAAATTATGACCATGCATTCATGCTTCAGTGTCTAATGTCCCGTACCAAAACAAAGGAAATGGTGATTACACAGCTGCTCTACTCCTTACTTGCTCACACTGAACAAGATATCTAGCTAGCGGTCAACGAGTTTGCGTACGCTGCAGCCACTTTTGATTTAACTATAAACCTCAGTAAAAAAAAATGGGGTTACCGTTAGGGCGTGGTGATGAAAGCCCAGGAGATATCTGAATGGAGGGATGTGTAAAAGCAGGCCATATCCTTCCATGGGCTTGTAGCACCAGTAGCAGTAGTATATAACCTTTCTTAGTATAAATTATTTAACCGAGCAAGGCTCGGCCACCTGATATTAATTTAATCTATTGGAGTTATTATTTTATGATCATGTTAACATAAGTACTAAAGCTAATCTGCTCTTACCTGGCCATAACCAGTCTCCTCTTGGTATTTTGGCGCGAACTTCTATGGTGCCAAATCGAAGTGTAGGGATACTCATGACCTTGCCAGACATGACTGGTGGTAGGATGCCGTTGTTTCCGTCTCGCACACATCCGTTGAGGTCAGAGATAGTGCACGCACCAAACAAATCTAACAAAATTACCACCAAGAAAGATTTTCAAAATATTAAAACATATTACTATAGGCTTCTTTTAAACTGCCGCTAAACAGAAGTTTAACACGACCGATTTTTCACATGTAGGGACTTTAAAATGTTTGTCATTTCCTTTTAATATGGAAGAGAAAATGATTATGAAATACAATTAAGATTTGTGAAACACTTGTAAGGAATTAGCCTTACTGTTTAAGTCCATGTGGCCATGGTAGAGGAAATTCTCATCAAATCTTGCGTCATCGACAGTGGGCATCTAGACAAGACGTACATACGTTTGATTTGTTTAGTTTAAATGCCTCATTCAAAATAGTATTATTTTTGTTAAGACATAAAGTTATATGATCTAACTGATCAGAACTAAGAAAGTGTAATTGTCTCTAAACCTACAGGATGAAGATGCAGCTGTCCATCTCGTGCAAAAATGTTCTTTGGGTCGTTAGTATACACTTGGAACTCTCCGTTCTGTGAAATAGCAAAATGTTGATATATTAAAGTGCAAGCAGAGAATTGTACACCAAAAAAGTATCTATAATCTTGACATATTAAGTCTTTACGTATCTCACATGACAAAGTCCACGACACCGGAAGTCAGCGGGTTACGATATATATGGGCTATCTGGGCTGAAAAAAAAACCACCGAATTCCCCCCCCCCACACACACACACACCAAACAACTTTTTTTTCTATTTTATTTTTTGTTTCTGTTTTTATTTTTTGTTCTTGGATTAACGAATTTTCAGTTATCAACTAGATTCAAATCATAACGCTTCAGCTCACTTTCCAAGCGTTCTACCATCAGATCATCCCGTCAAGTAGCTTTTATTTCTTTTCTTGCTTTGTAGACCTGGGTAACATTTACATGGCTCTAGCTTCATTCATGACAAATATTTTTAAAGCAAAGTTTCATAGACCGCTCAATTAGTGTCATTTCTCTCAATACTGCAAGATTTATGTCCCTTCTTATAATATGAAACCTAAATAATTAATTAAGTACCACAATTAAGTTGTTAATATTTTTTTAATAAATTCATACGTTGTCAACGACAATGAACAGAAATGTTTATTTCAACTTGGCAAGTGGGAGAAAAAACATGTAAAAGAATCCAGACAGACAGAAAGACAGACAGTCAGAATAAGTTCATGTAAGCTTTATAACAACTATATCATACGAATGCAGTGTGTGGACAATGTTTGAATGGATATTGTTAACCCTTAAAGTGCTGAGCTGTTTCACAATGAGTGCATACCAAATGAAATTACAATTCTATTGTTAAGAGGCTAAACTACCACACGCATTTTAAGGGTTAAGAGAATCTATTTTATTATTTCACGCCAGTTTACGGATACAAATTTTCACACAATTCATTGAGATTTGATACATTTTATATGAGCTGGAAAGAAACTCACATAACCTCCAAACATAGAGACCTCAATGTTCCATCGACCTCTGTCAAAACTATTGAAGTCATCTCTGAACACTACGGCTCTGATACGTCTTGGTGAAGGGATCTCCACGGCCGTGTGAGTATCTAAAGGAACAGCGGACATTATTATTATTATAGCTTTTATATAGGCTAACATTTCGTTCATAAAATTACATCAAAAACGAGTTCATTATATTAAAAAGCTAACTATTAGCAAACTGATGTCAGTGGATGATACAAAATTTATAACGTTGTTTTATTACTCTAGAATCAGGCATAAAAAAATCTCTATGTTTAAAAGTAAAAATATCTTTAACAATATCATAACAACCGAAATGTTAAACATGTAAACTGTATGTCACATAACAAACTACATGGCTGAATGTTGTAGAAACACAAAATACTTCATTGTATGAACTATAAACTGCTCGTGAATCTGAAGAGAGATGATGTTATAGAATTACTTAAAGTGAATCTCGCTTGCTCCGTTATCTCCCTTATTTTACCATCCTGATCGTAGGTTGTGGCGTAGGCATGGATCACATCGGAAGGTTCCAGTTTGATAGTACTGGTTTTGAACTGCCACCCTTCAGCTGTGAAATAAGACGAATTGATTAACAACTAGCCGGAAATATTTAAAAGTAAGTAGATCAAACTATCAACAAAACTTATGAAGCCCAATGAAATACAGGAATAGAAATTAATATATAAATAAATGAATTAAAAAAAAACATAACAAAAATCTTTTTAAACAATGCTTATATTAAGAGTAATTAAATTAATTAGTTTAAATCAGTCGTGATTAAATTTTTAATAGATCTAGATTAACAATAATAAATCTGTGTGGTTCGATATGTTCTTGCTCTTTGCTTTTTACCTTTCTCTATGCACTATGATCCTATCACTTTTCTGGGCAAGTTGGGGAAAGGGAAGGGGGGAGAAGGGATATCTGAGTGAATGTTAGCGTGGTCGCTTTTTTAAATGCATAAAAAATAACGTGTTCACTCAGAACTCAAGCTTTCTCAAGGGGACTAATTCAACTTATACCACCACATCTGTCAATTACCATTTATTTCCATTGTTCGATACCAAACAAAATTATTAATTACCTTTACTTGAGTAAGGATAAAAAGATAATGTCTAGATACAAATATAAAGCCAGAATACAAAGATAAAGTCAGGATATAAATGTAAGGCCAGGATGCAAAGATAAAGTCAGGATGCAAAGGTAAAATAAGGATACAAAAATAAAGCCCGGATACAGATGTAAGATAAATTAAGGAACCAAAGATAAGTTCATTCATATAAGGTCTAAATAAAATATTCAAAGTTCAGAAAAAGGATCACCTTCGGATCATGAAAAAAAAAAATAAAGATCTCCAACTATGTGGTTGAGAAACTAAAACTCTTCAAGCTATTTGTTACTCCATGTGTATGTTTGAAAGAGAACTTGTTTTACTCCAAGTCTACAACTTACTGGTTTGGCTGGGGTGGACCAACTGTTCATAGCCATCGTTGAGTTTATACACAATGTCAACTTGTTTTATGTCCTGGTTACCAACTAAGAAACAATAAAAAAACAATATCTATAAAGATAGAAGTAAATTATAAAGCAAGATAACCATGCACCAACTTAGCAACTAATGTCACGCTTACATCATGACTAAGAGGCATTATTTACTTTTATAAAATCTTTTTTTTTTAATGATACTTTACATTTAATATAATTTATGTAGAATTTCTTCATTTTGACAATAAAAGAGAAAACAAAACACAATTCCTCAACGGTAAATATGATTGAACAGATACGGTATATTAGGGTGAAATACTTAAATACTCAAATGTACTGTGACTTAGGCGTTCAGGTAACATGCTATGAGATGCAAGGTTCCTGTAAGCGTAAGTAGCATCTCTTGAGATATGAAGACAAATATGAACCGTTAATTAGATCATCCGTTTATTAAGCCGTGTGCTGTACTACTAACAGTCTTGTAACCCTGGATATGTCCGTATAATCGGAGCGGCCCGTTATTTGTAGGCCTATCAATCATAACACAATGTGGTTTGATTGAATGGAATCAACTGTTTTTGGTTATTTTACTAAACTTTTAGTATCCCTAATAAACCAGTGGATATTTGACGTTCAACCATTATCTCCGATTTTCTGTTGTTACGCATTCTCACACAGATACACTGTCAAACATACGTAGGCCTTCACACACATGCATATAGTGTCACACATATATCCACTCAGTAATATACAGATAAACAGAAAATCACCCGAGAACACAAACACACACACACTCATCCCCACTTGCACAGAATAAATGTCATGCATACAGTCAAGCAAAAATACTTTTTTTTTTTCAAAAACTGTCAATTCCCTGGCCTTTTTTTCTGTCCCCTTTTCAAAATAACAACAGCTCTGATCAGCCACTTTACTCCGAATACTCATCTTTTTAACAGCCCTGAGTGCCGAGTACCCACCTTCTATTGCCCGGGGCGTCGAGTACCCATCCTCATCTTCCACATCACACAACCCTCAGATTTAAAAAAAAAAATACTCTAATATCACATAAGGCTACTCAGGTCTTTATATGAGTATTTAGAGCTACCTGGTAAGGTGAACGTCAGAACTGGATGTATGTAACTTATGTCCAACTTTGATGCAGCACATACTGAAATGACCAAAATGGTCAGCAAATAGAATCTGACCATGGTGCCTGAAACAAGACCCAAAAAAAAAGTTGTATTTTAAATCAAGAAGTGATGACTTAGTGATGACTAGTGCCAGTAGAACAGGGCCCATCCTCTAAGTACTTTAACGAAAGTGCCCATTTAGACTCAGGTAAATAGTTGAGTTGCTCAATGTTTAGGGCCCTGAGAAATACAAAGCTTTGAGCAAGAGACATTTAAAAAAAATTAAAACACAAATACCACCAACATGTTCAAGTGAAAAAGAATCGAGACAATTCTTTATCAATTATAATAAACTTTCAATTCCATGGACACATTTTGAAATAACACACAACAATTTTTCTTTTCGATTTGGTTATTAGAAAAATTCCAAAATATGATATAAAAGGATTGAAAAATAAGAAGGCAATGCACTATAATATAAATGTAGTTTGGTTTTCTCTAATGTTATCATCAATACTGACTCTAAATATTTTCAAAATCTGGGAAATCAAGAATGGATGTCTTACCTTTGACTACTCAAATTCTTCTCTAATACAAAACCTAAACAGTGAAATCTATTGCCTTTACCAATGTTCAATGTTGTTTTGTTTTGTTGTGTGTGTGTGTGTATTTGCAATTCTGTTTTCCAGTTGTAAGTCTTAACTTCTAGATCTAAACCAAAGCAAATTTTTTTTCCCCTTGACAAACGTGGACCAGCTGTTTTCAGTTCGGTCTTTCCCTGAGACGGTGCTTGCTTTGTTCCTGTTAGCAAGGTTTCGTGACGCTAGTTAAAACACATCGACTCTAATTAGGCCTGCGTTTGGAACATAGTGTTTGGAATAACGGGGAAGTGATCCATACTTGTATTTATTTTGTACAGTTTTGACAATTAATGTTTTAGTCCACTCATGTATAATTTATATAGTTTTAACTTTAAGCAGCTGCCGATAGAGGACAAGCCGCGATTGCTTAGTTTGATCCGTCCGTTTGTCACGTTTAGATGTCAAACAAAAACTTAAAAAGATATTCTTTTCACCCTATCCTGTATATTATGTAGCTCTTTTGTTGTTGTTCTTTTAATTAAATATGCAAATATGAAATTTTATTTTTAAAAAATACATCAAAGAGTTACATGCTGTGTACTAATTATTACATTACACAATATATATATATGACTTTTCTTCGACTCCGAAGATTAGTGAGGAGTATAGTATTTCTCGCGGCTATGCAGCCCCAGCCGCGACCTACATATTTTGACCATCCAATATATACGGAAACTAAAAAGATAAAACTTTTATTTTTGCAACATCTCTATATATACCCTTTATTTAGGGGGGGTGACATACTGTATGTATGTAATTCTCACAGCCATAACAACATTATCTTTCTCATTATAATTCTAACTTTCATTGACGTATATGTAATTATAGTTATATTGCCTATTGCAATGTCCACATTCGCTTCCCTGACACTAAGTCGTGACTATGTGATCATAGACAAATACTCTCTACGCTATTGGCTAAATAAAGTTGATAAAACTAATTTTGTGAATTTCGGGGTGTAAACTATGTTCTTTAGCTACTATCAAATGCAGCTATAATTTAATCTTGACAGGTATTGTCTGTATTTGTATATAAAAGTATTGTATTTATTAATTAGGATCATAAAAAATATTGGATAATAATAATAGTAATAATCTTTATTATCCGTGAGGAAATTTGTTTTTTCAACCGTGAATTACACATAACAATACATTATTAGAGCAAACAATTAATACGATAGCACACCAAATATGCATTCTTTCTCTTTAACAGTACATAAGAAATTTACAAAAAAAGTTCATTCTTATTTATTGATATACTTGTCAAAGAAACTAAAGAGTTCTTGTGGCTTACATCTTCTTTGTAATAGTAAAAATGTTAAGATGGCGAGGAAGAGGATGTATGTTTATACTTAAAATTTGTATAGCTTTCTTGGCCGTGTTTTTATCTAAGAGGTGTCCATGTGGGGTTTGTTCTTGGCCGTGTTTTTGTCCATGTGGAGTTTGTTCTTGGCCGTGTTTTTATCTAAGAGGTGTCCATGTGGGGTTTGTTTGTTGTCTAAGAGGTGTCC
>JADKLZ010024888.1:0-10215 GCA_021533235.1 Biomphalaria straminea | reverse complement strand
ACGCTGTAACAATGACAATACAGTATGTCCGCCTCAAAGCTGTGGGCCTTAGTTTCGTAACAAAAAATAGAATATTACGTAGGTACTGCTGGTTTACTATTGGCCGCTAAAGTACATTATAGGCCTATACTGTATTTTAATTGTTCTGCATCAACAGATGCAAATAAAAAAAGGACACACTCGCCACTACTAATATAATGTCGCCTCTCTCACTCTGCAAATTGAAGCTAATAGGATGTTCTTTAAGAATAAAGTGTGCTATAGGAGTTACAGTGGTTCATTCACTTTCGAAGACCCGACTTTTGCGGAAGGGCTGTATCACGTTTTTTTTTTTATAAAAACAAGGTTACATAGACAGTTTGTATGGAAACAAACACAAAATCAGCCCTCGAAGTGGTCCACCCAGACATTTAAAAAGGGAGGTTTCAAAATTTTCAGAAAGAACATCATAATGAAATTCTATTAATGAAAAATGACAGAGTAGAATGGAGAAAGAAGGTTTACAGATCTTGTGTAGTGCCCAGCGGTCCAGCAGACCAAAGGATAGGTGAAAGTGAATGTGAGGTTTAATATTCGTTTCTGCCACATTATGACACGGTACTCGATATGAAAAACTACTTATTAATTATTGTTTTAAATTATGTCCAATTTATATGCATACTAAATAGATTTTTTCTCTGTGTAAATGGAGTAGTTAGTATAACAGAACTAACTTAGGTAGCTTAGCAATACAAATGTAAAAAACAAATTTGGAAAAAAAAAAAAACCTTTTGCATAAACTTGTTTAAAAAAGGGGTAATAGTCATCTCCTATATTAAAGAGCTTCCAGTGTTTGTTACTATTAGTAATGAATAATTGTAAATGTTATGTATTTTTCTGAAAGAAACTGCTTGCATAAGTGATTTAAAAATTAAATTTTTCGGTTTTAGAAAAGAAAAAAGTAGTCGTTGCATCGGAACTTTGAATGGTCTTAAATAATATGATGTCGGATTTTCTCTAACTTTTCTACTTTACGAGATCTAAACGGGACGGACGGACGGACAGACATTCCACACAAAACTAATAGCGTCTTTTCCCCTGTCGGGGACCGCTAAAAGTACTCCCGCGTTTTTTTTTTTTTTTTTTTTTTTTCAACACGTTCACACGGATTGACACTATGTCTTTGCCCAATAGCCAAATGGAAAAAGAATACTTAATATGTATTCGTCAAACTTGCTGGAAGCTGATTTGCCGAAATAGCTGTACAAGCACATCAACTGGTGATACTGTTTATATCCGAAAAATATTAAACGTTTATGAAATTAAACAGCCTTCTGCGAAAATCTGACCTTCGCGTGCGGTCTTAGAACGTATCACCAGCGACATTCGAGAATATACTGTACAATTGTTTAGTTATTATCAGTGCTTTTTTAGATTAGTTTGTCATTTTACATGTTTGTGTTTGTAATGTTTTTACAGCGCCTTGAGCCTACATTTTTGTTTGTTAACAGCGCTTTATAAATAAAATTATTATTATTATTATTATTATTATAAAAAAATGGATTGCCTAATTTTTAACTACTAATAAATTAATAATAAACGCTAAAATTCAAGAAAAGTATTTCCCCACAATGAAAAAAGTGAAGTAAGCCGTACCGATGTGACTGTAAAAAAAGCACTGATTATTTTCATTAAAAAATCAATTAGTCAAAACTTCCATTAATGTTATTACAAATGACCCATTCATATACAATTTTTCATATACAAAGGGTAGTTCAAACTGTATCACTACTCATTTTTTCAACAAAAAAAAAATCCGAGGTCGTTATTTATATACGAAATAAACAATTACGATTAGTTGCTTCCACTTATGTATTTTTATTGTGAACTGTTAAACGATGATAGCCTCTTAGACTCGGCTGTGTTTACCGAAACTGAACGGCATTTCGAAATCAAAAATGTGATGTGAGTTAGGAGCTTAAATGGCAATTAGTATAATATATATACTTGAAAAATATTGAGTAACAAGTCCTTGTTTATAACCACTCATTTAGTTTTCGAAGTTGGCGACAAAAATCTCCCAGAGCGGGGTCCCCCTTAGCCGCGGGACCTGGGGCGGTTGCCCCACTTGCCACCCCCTAAGGCCGCTACTGCTCTTGGGACCCCTCAACATAAGAAAACATTAAGAAACTGGAACAGACACAAATAGAGCAATGAGATTCATAACAACTTTTAGTAAAATCACTAAATTTACAAAGCCTTCAGGATAAAAAGACTTAAAAGTAAAGTAGCAGTTATACATAAAACACTGAGCCAATATCTTCAAAACTTAATAAAACACTTAGAAAGACACAAAGATAAATTCACATTCCTCGTCCAATATGTTACGACAAATTCGTACAAAAGCTCATTCTTCCTCAGCGCTATTAGAGCATGGAATGAGTTGCCTGAGCTAGGCCAGGAAAACCAGTGACTTGGCAGAGTTTAGGTCATTGGTTAATATGCATGACTAATATGATAACGCGTAGGAGGTTATCTTCTTCTTTTTTGAAGTAACGTCTGTAACATATAAGATATATATATATATATATATATATATATATATATATATATATATAGAGAGAGAGAGAGAGAGTAAATGAGGAAATAGACTATTAATACATATTGCAAAAGTGAATCTACTTCTTTTACTACAATCTAAATAATTTTTAAATAACACAGACATAATTTATTAGCAATTACATAGTAGAGTTCAATGCGGTGCTCACTGTTCAACTGAAGGAGAAAGCCCAAAAACTGCGTTTAAAATAGGAGCATAAAGCAACCTAGTTTATTTTAAAATAAAATCTTGACTATGTCTGGTAATACAAAGGAACACAGTTCATTTTATTGTCCTTTAGTTGCAGAATAAGAATCTGCTTTTGTTTTTTTGTTGTTTAAGTTGAACATTCACCAAATAAAAAAAAATTGACCTAGTTCCCGAAACTGGGTTTTCAATTATAAGAATCTACCATACATCTTTGATTCATTGCCGCATTGTTTGTCAGTTTTTTTTTATTACAATATTATTCATCAAAGTAATTACATTTCTTTATGATTTTTTTAAACAGGGACTATCACAGTTCAAACACATGAATTTAACCAAAGAGACAGTTTGACTAGCTGCTTAACTGGAATACTTGCTGATACTGACACACTTAAATTATATTCTGTTTTAAAAAAGCCAAAGGACATACCAACCAGCAAATTAATTTTAAAGATAGAAGTGAAACCACCAGAGAGTGTTTTATATGCCGTGGTAAGCATATCTTTATTATGAAAAATATGCAATACTACCTTATTACTGGGAATTTCATAAAATTTTAAATAATGTTTTGACATAATGCAATTAGATATGTTGAACAAGAAAAACCTAAAAAAACATTTTTTAAATAAAAGTTTTTACGAAGCGTTATTGTATCAATTAATTTGAATCAGCCATGTAGTGAAATTTGTACTAGATCTAAACCAACAAAAATAAATCTATGCGATTGGAAATATTTTTACCAATGGTTTTTGTTTAGCGCTATTTCATGATTTTAGTTTTCTCACTACGCCATGATCCAATCACTTATCTAAACTAGTTGGGATAATGGGAGGGGGGAGAAAGGAAGGGATATCTGGGTAGATTTTAAGTAACTATTTTTTTTAAAACAACTTCTGTACGAGCAGTTGTGTGCAGGAAAGCGTTCCAAGGGAGGTCAATACAAGCGCCTATCTGCAACAAACCAAACCTTATCATGCCACATATGCGGCCTTCTTATCTAAGCGAGGATAGACTTTACAGTCATCTTCTAGTTCATCGGTATGAGAAATGTACTCATCTTCGATCACATGGAGGAGCTATATATACTTAAGACTAGAGAAACTTGTAGTCATATGTATGTTATTACAATCTAGAGCGGCGACATGTAATGGGGATTAACTCAACTTATACCAAAACTTCAGTTAAATAAAATGTTTTGTTTAGTCCGAAATACCAACAAAATAATTCATTACCAATAGTTTATTTACTAATTGGGATTTTTAGAAATTGATTCTTGTATTACTAGTTAATAGAGATAATTGTGCAAAATTTCAACTTAATCATAGAATGTGTGTCGGAGAAATAACGAGTGCAAAATTTTACCATAGTGACAGACAGAGAGGGTAGATTTAATCTTTATAATCTTTAGAATCTTCGTGTTTTGAAAAGTGGCACGAAAAATAATCAAAGAGAATTATATCAGTCGAAGATCGATGCTGTTTCAGTAAAGAGAGACTTCATTGAATGCTGATTCACTTAATAAATGTTGATCCTGACAAAATATGAGAATTAGTTCATGCTAAAGTAATCTTTATAACTGTGAAGAAACTTATTTTACAATTGTCATTTTTTCTCATTTCAGTTCCACAGTACTAAATTTAAAAAAAAATCAAATATGTATTATACCAATGGATGCTATACTTTTCTTTTCTTACTAGATAAATGAAACAGATCTAACAAGATGCTTAAGTAGAGCAAGTTATGATATAGAATGTGCCGAGATTGACGGAGAACATTTCAATATTACTTTTAAATATAATGCTAAGCTTGAATACAGTGAAGCCTCCTTTAAAGTTTCTGTTACATATCGACGAGATTTCTTTCCTGGTAACGTTATTGTGTTGCCAAAAGTCTATGGTAAGAAAAAAAGCATTTTATTCCCTTTGCTTTACATTAGCTTTGGCCCGCCTTTGGCTATATATGTCCTTCAGCGGCATTAGAACGAGACAGCTTTAGGTCACTCTCGAAGGCCGCGGAATACACCAAAAGAAAATTTGCTGCAAAGGACAAACGCAGACGACGAAAAAAAAAAACTAAATCGACCACCTGCGGGCTATGGTTATGCTTTCCCTGGATGTGGCACAATATGTAGGACACAGCTGGGACTGCGCAGCCACGAGAAATACTGCATTCTTTACTAATCTTCAGACTCGAAAACAAGCCTTATTATTATTTTTATTAAATATCCTCATTACGGTCTCGCTCTATGTAAAACACGTATTAGGGATTTGACAGTCATCACAAATCCAGCCCGAAAGAGCTAATACGCTGTTTCATAAAGGGGGGTTGCTGGTTGCCAGTGTTTTGGAGACGGCTGTGAAGTTTCGGCGATAGGAGCTCTTTTAAAAACACACACAAAACAAAATATATAAAAAAGCAACAAATAATTCCCTTTGTAAGAATAGGACAAGGTTTTAAATACTTAACGAATGCAAAGTATGCCATTTCTGATTCGTATGTAAAAACACGACAATTGGACTTGCTTAAATAAAGATTAGTTCCCGTGGGAGCCCATAGGTATTTTCAGGTTTCGAAGATTATTACTCCCAAATAACACGTCCACGAGAGCACGTTGGTATAACATTACAGCTTAGATCTTCTCTCACATACGTTTCCACGTCTTGTAATTAAACAGATAAGACAAGCAGCCTTGCAACGTTTTATTTTTTAATTAAAATAATTTTTTTTTAAAATCGCAAAATAATATTATTCAATAAAGCTAGTAAGATAAATTCCGATTAATTACAGAAAATGAACAGAATAAGCCAAACGTACATGCGCAAATCCAAATACAAAATGAGCAAGATCAATGGTAATTCGACGCGAAGTGATAACACAATGGTAGAACAAAATGTAATAAAAAATCTTACAACAAATACATGTTTATATATAAAAATATACATAATTGACGCATAAAATAAATATACGAATGAATCTTTTAAAAGAGGTATTGTTTTTATTAATTTATAATATATGTACACAACATTTAACGCCAGAAAAAAGACCGCTGCCAAAGCGGCCTTGTCAAAATTCCATACTTTGTCTTTAGATTACCCGTCAGCTAGAGTGGTCGTCCTGTGACGGAAAGTGGACGGCCCTTATGCAGCAATATTTATATAAGATTTTTACTAAATTATTAAATTTTTACTACCTTTACTATTTTATCTGTGAATAGACCTTGCTTTTAATTATTTAACTGTATAGAACTTAACTCTTGTTATATAAAAGAAGAGTAATCGTTGAAGGATTATGGGCACGACATGACCTAAATTGTGCCGATGTGCCAAAACTCAAAACTCAAACTCCTTTTCATAAGTGGACATACAAGAGTCGTTAAGGTATCTTTGGGTTCTTCCATTCTGCAGACGTGTTCTGCTCATCTCAGCTAGTATTACATCAGAATTGTGAGGATGCTTTCCAGGACCGCTCTTTGAAGGACTTAGGTATCTGATTTGTGTCTTGCTAATTAACATTTGGTATATTTCTGAGACATATCGTGTATTTTTTTCATGTTTTTCTATTACTTTCCACGTTTCCGAGGCAAAGGAGGATGACAGCTTGTGGCCTAGTTTAGGATAGGTCATCAGACCAGTGACTTCTGCTGTACTGGCAAGTTAGTCCAGTGGTATTTTGTGTTCCAAAATTATATTATCTAGGCTATTAACTATAGCTACCAGATATAGAAAACTACTGATACAAACAAGTCTAAGATTTCAGTTGTAACAAAAACAAAAAATAATTTATTTACAAACAAAAACAAAAGATCATGGAAAGAATAAATGGAAATAAATGCT
This sequence comes from Biomphalaria straminea, assembly GCA_021533235.1. Classification (NCBI taxonomy): domain Eukaryota; kingdom Metazoa; phylum Mollusca; class Gastropoda; family Planorbidae; genus Biomphalaria; species Biomphalaria straminea. The sequence continues at coordinate 3,597 of JADKLZ010024888.1, read as the reverse complement.
TACAAAAGATAATAAAATAATGAAACAAATCAAATATTAGGACAGGCTCAGTTCAAAATAATCAAAGAACCTGCATCACGGATTCACAATAGTGTCTCATCTCAAAAACCAAAACGATGGTTTACATTAAGATAATACATTATGCATGTCATAACAATCACATGATGTCATCCATGAGACACAATACTGTCTCATATCAAGACAAAGATGTTTATTTACAAGAAAATAAAATACAGGAGAGGATAAAAGACTAAGTAGACAAAAATGTTCACATAAACCTATTACTAACAAGTAATTAAAGTCTACTTAGCTCATCCAAACACTCTTCTCATAACAGTGAACAATCCTATTGAGTAACCCAGTAATAGCACAATAACACAAATATTAGTTAATAATATAGAGATTTAGTTAAAACTACGCTGGTCAGCTTACAGACTCAAGAGAGAGTGGCACTTGTCAACAGTTAACAGGGACTTAAATCAAGTATTAAAGGGGACTAACTCTAATAAAAAAAACAAAGGTAGCCACCCTTATGATCCCTCTTGTCAAACAGCTAGATAATAATAATGATAAGACATACAAAAACAATGTATTGATAAAATACCGTTAAAACTTCTTTTTTTTCCTTCTCAGATTCCAAAAACTTGAGATTTATTTTAAACAAAGTTAAGCTTCCACCAATGCCATATAAATGTAGCATTGCACCAATTGACAATGGTGATTTGCATTTTTGTTGTGAACAAAGTAAAATCTTTCTTACCACTGCTGTAATATGGCTAAATGGTGTGAATGTTTCTTCATCTGAAAGATGTGCTTGGTATAAGCTTCAACCGACAGAAAGTGTTAAAACATTGGAGTTTGAATGCAACTTTTGTGGTGTCCAAAGTTTAAAAACTTCATGTTCTATGGGTAAGATATAGTTTGCTTAAAAATATTATGCCACCTATAAAAAAATTGAAAGTTGCTTGACTGCAAAGCAAAAGTTTAATAAATTATTCCCATTAAACGCTGTGGTTATTAAGATGCTAGGGCTTTACTTAATTCAATAAAACTGTATTAGGTATGTGCCAATAGTCGTGAAAATCAAAGTAGCTGGGTTTTGCACTATCACGTGTTATCTTTATCAATACATGAAAAGACAACAGAAACAATACAATTTTACTTCATATCCTAAATTCTTAGTTCTTAAGTGAATCTGAAAAGTGTTTCTATAACTTACTTGAAAAAAAAAAGTAACGTACAGGTATCTTATAAAATACAGATGTTACTTTAATAGAGAAGATAATTACGTTCTGTGATGTCCCTGTGCCAATCTAATTATGTATATTAATCAGTACTTAAAAACTCTGTCAAGTCGTTAATTTTCCTGCCTGACTCAGGCGACCCATTCCATGATGTTATGGCACTAGGAAAGAAGGAGCATTTGTACAGATTTGTTCTAGCATATGGAACGAGGAATGTGCCTTTATCTTTGTGTCTTTCTGAGTATTTTATTAGATTTTTGTTTTTGTATTTGAAGATTATAGTTTAATGTTTTCAAAATGTAAAAGTTTGTTCCCACTTGGAGAGTCTGACCATGCACTAGTCCATCTTATACCAAAATACAAACCTACTTTTAGAACTAAAAAGAAAGTAATAAAACTGTCAAGATGTGGTCCGAAGAAGCTGTAGAAACATTTTTTCTTGTCTAAGAGGTATATAGCTACATAGGCCTATTATTTATTCTAGTATTTTACATGTGATGCTGGTAAGTGATACTGTTCTGTAATTCCCCGGATCAGAGTTTCTCCTTTTTTATATAGGGGGGTGATATTAGCTTCTTTCCAGTCCCTTGGTACTCTGCCCTGGTTAATAAATGCCTGAAAAAGTATTTTGAACACTGGTGCTAGCTCATTGTTTAGTTCCTTAAGTAATCTAGCTGGAATACCACAAGGTCCAGATCAGAGGCGGACTGGGTGTCAAAATCGGCCCGGGCATTTCTACACAATCAGGCCCATAAATTGCATATTATACTTGTCTTCAAAATCATTCTGTTTAGTTTTAGTATCGCTAATGGTACACATGCATACAGAAAGATATATATTTTTAATGGGAAGTATAGGCCTTATGTTGCTTTTTAATTGCTAAGTGTGTAGCCCCTAAAATGATGACTCCTACTAGATCTAGTAACACTGTCTACGGATGTAGGCTATTACATTATTTCAGAAAATTAGTTACATTACACTGTAATATCAGGTGGCCGAGCCTTGCTCGGTTAAATAAAAGCCCTGCCCAGCCTGACTGTCGGACAATAAAAAGTTCATACCGCTTTTGCAATCCATCTTACCCAGTGGTGCTACAGCCCGTGGTCTGCTTTTAGTTTTACACATCCCTTCATTCATATCTTTAAACGCGTTCTTGTTTGCAAAGAAATACACTATAGTAAGCCTAGTGACGTAAGCAGTGTTTTTCCCGTTTACGTCATGGAAAACTTTCATTCATAAATTTTCCATTTCATTCATAAATTATTCTAACCAAAATTAAATTGAGACATTTTCATATCGAAATAACGGTCGAACTCGAGTTTTCCCGATGTGGCCGATGAGTTCAGAATTTTTTTCTCACTAATACGCACATACCTTGAAATTTTAAAGAAAATCGTTAGAGCCGTTTTCGAAATAAAATTTATATATATATAAATATATATATATATATATACAAGAATTGCTCGCTTAATAGTATAGGATATATACAAGAATTGCTCGCTTAAGAGTATAGGATTTATAGTGTAGTTGCCAATGTTGTTATGTTGATCAAAATATAAACTTCATGTCAATAATAATAATAATAAAATAAATGATACAATTTTGTCTTAAAATGCGTGCATTACATTAAGCAAAACAAATAAAAATTAGACCTTCTAGAATAAGACCTAAAGATTTAGATCAAACAAAACTATTTGACTTGTATATATTTAGAGTGTAGTTGCCAATGTTGTTTCATTTAGATCTAGTCTAGGAGTAGAAGAAAAAGCGAAATTCTGGCAGAAATTCAATAGTTCAGACATAGACATCTAGATCTATTTGTTTTCCAGAAAAGTTGAGAACTTCTTTTCTTCTACAAATTACAACAGAAAACGTACTACGTCGCAACCTGCTAAATCACGACAGAAAACTTATTAGATCTCTTCTACGCCGCAAACATGGCGTTGTTACAGTTGTATCTACTGAGAATCAAGATTTAGATCTAGACGTAGAGGTCCATATCTTTTCTTTTCGGCCTCCATTTTAGCTAATTAGAGTTATGTACATAAATCAAATTCTTCTATTAACTTACCTTATTTAATAGAGATGAAATGTTTAATTTGTTGAAACTTTTGTAAACACTTGAACGTCTTCAGATAACCACGTGCTTGATTTCTGTTCTTGATTGCTGTTCAGTTAAAAATGAACGCAGACACGGAACTAAACCTTCAACTACGGTGCGCAAAATGTTGTGTCTATTCATTCATCGATTAAACTTGTTGCTTTAGTGAACGGCTGTAAGCCAGTGACGTAGGAGGTGTCAAGTTTTTTTTCCTCTCTTGCTGTGAGCCTAGTGACGTAAGCGGTGTCAAGT
>JADKLZ010024828.1:0-11040 GCA_021533235.1 Biomphalaria straminea | reverse complement strand
AGACAAAAGGCAATAATATTACATTGTGCGGGACCTCAAGCCCAAGAGATTTGTGAACAGTTTGAGTATGAAGAAAATGAAGACATAAATGACCCGCAAATACTACTTAAGAAGTTACACGCATATTGTAACCCCAGAAAAAATGAAGTTCTCGAAACTTTCAGATTCTGGAACATGGAGAAGGAGTCATCATGTGATGTGTTCATTACACAGCTTAGAGCTCAGGCTGAAAAATGTAACTTTAAAGAAAAGGAGAGAATGATTAGAGACAAGATAATATTCTCTGTCGAGAAAAGACTGCAGGAGAGATTATTGAATCATGATGATCTTACACTGAAAAAGTGTATAGATATATGCCAAACTTATGAGCAAACTGCAAAGGGATTAGCAGAGATAAATAAAGAAACTGTTGTGAAGATAGATGAAGTAGAAAGAAAACACTATGACAACAGAAACAACCTAATAGATTGCTGGTTCTGCGGAGGCAGACATGCAGTGAACAGAACAACATGCCCAGCTTGGGGGAAAGTATGCAATAAATGCAAAGGTAGAAATCATTTTGCAGTGAAGTGCAAAACCAAGACTAAAATACATTTGCATAATGCTCTGGATGAATTTGACCAAGAGGAACACTTGAACTCCATAAATGTGTTGAATATAAATAGAGACAGAATGACAGCACTATTCATGATAAATGGTCAACAAATAAGATTTCAACTAGACACAGGAGCAGATGTTAACATTATATGTAAGAAATATGTTAAAAAGACACAAATTAAGAAGACAGTTCAAACATTAACCATGTGGAATAATTCAAAATTAAAAACAGAGGGCACTGCTAACTTAATAGTAACGAATCCTAAAAACAAAAAGAACTATTTGGTAACATTCACAGTTGTAGAGAACCATTTTCAATGTTTATTAGGTCGTAAAACATGTCAAAGTTTAAGTCTGATCACATTAAATGAAGATAGATTTATATCACAAGTAAAAACAATGGATTGTGACCTAGGAGATTTAGGTGAAAAATCATTAACAGTCAATGAGAACATAGCTCCAGTTGTATCACCTTGTCGTAATATACCATTTTCATTTCAAAAGAAAGTTGAAGCAGAAATAGAGACATTAGTAAAAAGAAAAATATTAATTCCATTAAATGAGCCAACAGATTGGGTCAGCCAGATGGCCGTGGTTCAAAAGCCAAATGGAGATTTAAGGATCTGCATTGACCCAAGACATCTAAACACTGCTTTAAAAAAAGAACACTTTAAGTTACCAACTTTGGAAGCTGTAATGCCACAGTTCCTAAATGCAAAAATATTTTCGAAATTAGACGTAAAGGAGGCTTACTGGCATGTACGTCTTGATGAAAAGTCTAGTCTCCTAACAACCATGATCACACCATATGGGTGCTACAGGTGGTCAAGACTTCCTTTTGGACTAAGTGTAAGTGGAGAAATATTCCAGAAGAAGTTAACAGAAGCACTGTTAGGATTAGAAGGATGCATTAATGTGGCTGATGATATTGTGATTGTGGGATGTGGTCAATCCAAGGAAGAAGCAGAAAAGGATCATTATGAAATATTGAAGAAATTAAGAGAGAGATGCAAAGAAAAATGCATCAAATTAAATGAAACAAAAACAGTAGAGAAACAAGATCAGATAAGTTTCATGGGACACTGCATTAGTGCGCAAGGCATAAAGCCTGACATAAAGAAGATCAAAGCAATTCTGGAATTGAAAAAACCAGAAAATAGCCATGAAGCAAGAAAATTATGTGGAATGGTGCAGTATTTGTCAAAATTTTTGAACAATCTAGACGAAGTGTCTCAACCATTAAGAGAACTAACAAAGAAAGACTGCAATTTTCAATGGACTGAGAAATGTGAAGGGGCATTCAACAAGATAAAAACAATGATCACCAATACTCCAGTTCTTATATTCTACAACCCAGACAAGAAACTTGAAATACAAGTGGACAGTAGTCAACATGGACTTGGAGCGGTACTAATGCAAGAAGGACAACCAATAGAATTTGCCTCGAGAACATTGACACCAACTGAAAAACGGTGGGCTCAGATTGAAAAAAGAACTACTTGCTGTAGTTTTTGGGCTAGAAAGATTTAATCAATACACATTTGGAAGACATGTCGTGATAATGAATGATCATAAGCCACTTGCAAACATCTCGAGGAAGCCTCTAAACCAGGCACCTAGAAGATTACAAAACTTGATGTTAAGGAGCAATCGTTATGATTTCTCATTTCAGTGGGTAGAAGGAAACAGTTTACACATTGCTGACACATTATCACGACTGTGTAATCAAGAGGAGAAGCAAGATGAAGTTTTTAATATATGTCAGACACAAGTTGTGGACATACCAGATATGTTGTTAGAAAGAATAAAACAAGAAACAGAATTAGATGACACATTAAGAAAATTATCAGAACAAATCATGAATGGATGGCCCCAAAGAAAACAAGATTTAGACAACACAATAAAACCATATTTTGATTTTGCTGATACTTTGGGACTCAGTAATGGAATTATCTTGAAAGGAGAAAGAGTGGTCATACCTTTCAGTATGCGTCAAGAAATGAAGAAAAACCTGCACACATCACACATCGCATATTATGGAATGATGAGGAGGGCCCGACAGACGATGTTCTGGCCAGGCATGGCTGACGAAATAAAACAGATGGCAGAGACATGCACTGCTTGTCAAGAAAGGAAACCTATGAACCAGAGAGAAACACTTATACAACATGATGAAGGAAATGTTCCATGGGAAAAGGTTGGAGCTGACCTGATGGAAGTGGATGGAAGACAGTATCTAATAACTGTAGATTATTACTCCAATTTTATTGAATATGATTATCTGTCAACAACAACATCACAAGATGTGATTAGAAAATTGAAAGGACAATTTGCTCGTTTTGGTGCCCCAAAAATGTTAGTAACGGATGGCGGTCCACAATTTAGTTCAAATGATTTTTTGAGATTCACAAGGCGATGGAACATCACTCACATCAGATCAGACCCTGGTTATCCAAGAACAAATGGGAAGGCTGAAGCTGCTGTAAAGATAATGAAGAATTTAATACTGAAAACTAAACGTAATGGTGATGATCCATATAAAGCTTTACTGGAACTCAGAAACACACCTCGACAATGTACTGGAATTAGCCCAGCTGAAATGTGCCTCAAAAGAAGTCCTCGGACATTGATTCCCAGCACTTCACAGTGTTCAAGTGAACATGTTGTAGCTAAAAAGAAAGAGAATTACAAACGACAAGTAAAAAGACAATATGATAAGCAAGCTCGGGATCTACCAAAACTCCATCTAGGACAAACTATTTATTACCAAAACCCAGGTCAAACTGGATGGTATCCTGGAATAATCACAGAGCAACTATCTCCAAGATCTTATAAAATCAAGGGAGATAATGGAGGATTATACATACGCAACAGATTTCACATTAGGCCAAGGAAAACTATTTTGAAAGACACTGACATATATGATGGGAATGTTTTAGATGATGATGATGATAATGAAAGGCCAGATTTTTCTGGTAACAGTTCTCAACATGCAACACAGTCTGAAGTAGTTTCTCATGTACCAGACAATAATTGTGATAGAAATAAGCCAGGAACTAGTAGGCCTACTCGAGAAACAAATAGACCATTGTGGCATAGGGATTATGATATGTACTAATTACAAATATGTTATGACAATAGTAATATGCATGTTAAGATATTTATTCTATATGTTCACACTCTCAATTTCGGTTTATATTTTTTTGTTGTTACTATATTTATAAAAGTTAATGTGTTAATAATTTTGGTATTTTTAATTACAACTATTTATGATATGTTTTGTTAGCTATAGAAAAGGGAGGATGTTGATGTGTATATATATATAGGTTGCATCACTCGGTGTCTGAGAGTAACATCCCTTGTAACTGTTGTTGTCAACCAATATGGCGTAAGAATAAACAGCTGATTTGGAGCCTATTGGTATAACCAGAGTCTTGTTATTATTAGTTCAAGTTTGTTAACAGGCGTCCCATTAGTAATTGTGCTGGCGACAAATTAATATTGGTCAGTGGAGTAGTTCTGTAGTCTAATAGCGACAGAAATTTTTCCTCGCTTTTCTTCCACAGTTTCTTCACTGTCTGAATAGCTCTTTCAGCCTCGCCATTTGAACTCTGAAAATGAGGACTCGACATTTCATGTTCTATTCCGTATGACTTACAGAAATTCAGGAATTCTCTAGAACAGAATTGTGGCCCGCTGTCTGATCTTAGTCTTCTAGGTATTCCATGGCATGCGAATATACTCTTCATAGCTTCGATGACATCTGTTGTAGTTTCCTGTGACAGTTCTTTGACATCAATAAACTTTGAGAAGTAGTCAACTAGAAGAACATACTTTTTCCCCTCAAAGTTAAACAGATCGCATCCAACCATGTTGTATGGAAGGTCTGGTGTCTTGGTAGGCATTAGCGGTTCTGACACAATTTGATTCTGATGTTCAGCACACCTGCTACAATCCCTAACTGTCATTTCGATGTCTGCACTCATGCCTGGCCAATACATGACTTCTCTAGCTCGCTGCTTACACTTCACTATTCCTAAGTGAGTCTTGTGAATCAGATTCAGCATGTATTTACGTAAGCTTGGTGGCATGACAATTCTCAGACATTTGTATATGATACCATCCGAAGTTGATAACTGGTCTCTTGAATCCCAGTATGGCCTGACTTCAATTGGAGTCTCGCTTCTTGTGTCTGGCCAACCAGTCATTATTACTTCCTGAAGCATTGAAAGTTCCTTGCTTGTACATTCATGAATTTCACTGTATTTTGAATCACTTACAGAGATCATATGCACTGAATCATCTGTACTTTCACATGTCAGCGTATCAGTTCGTTGTAGTAGTCCTAAGCATTCAGCAGTGTCACCACTCAAAATGTTCTCTTGGCATATGCTTACTACCTCAAACCTTGCTTTCAATTCTTGAGCATTATTCTTCAAAGGTAGCACCACTGCTCCTAAAGTCTTAGTAACATGATTAGTGTAAGACTTGAGTGACTTTGCTGAATAAGCAAGTTTTACTTTGCCTTTGAGCTTTTCAAACTCTGACTTGACAAGTATGTTACATCTTGCTCCAGTGTCGATTCGGCAATTTAGTGTCTTGCCATGCACGACTAGTTTAACAGTCCACTTATCTTCAACGACATTGATGTTCTCAACTTTACCCTTCTTAGACTGGCTACTTGCAGTGCTAATAGGTACAATATTTTCATCACTGTGGCTGTCATCTTCATCTTCTACTAGATTAACGATGCGTCTTTTTCTGCACATTTGATACCAGTGGTTTTTCTTCTTGCAGAAATTTCATGTGGTTCCTATTGCTGGACATTTTCCCTTTTCATGGTTCTTGCCGCATTTACTACATAGTCTTTCTGAGTTGTCTTTAGACTTTTGCTTGAGTACATTGTGTGGCTGTCTCTTGATTGCTAGAACTTCTTGGCCCCTAAACATTTTCACTTGGCTTTGCGACATCTCATATTGTTGTCCTATTTCTATAGCCTTGCTAAGGGTCAACTTATGTCCCTGATCAAGTAGTCTTAATTGTACCTTTTTGTGTATGACTCCACTAATGATCAAATCAATTAGCATATCATCTGGGTTGTCATACTCACAGTCCATAATGAGAAGCTTTAGGTCTTTAACAAAGTTATCAAAACTTTCTCCTTCTAATTGCTTTCTCTGATGTGCTCTAAATCTAGACACTCTTTTATTTTGTCTTGGCCTTATGTAGTCTTCTATTTTCTTTAATAGCAATTGCGGATCTCCCTCTTCACTATCTGTAATATTTAGAGTTTTGTAAACTTCACGGCCTTGTTGACCTATCCACATTCCCAGCCATCCGGCTTTTTGTTTACTATCGGCACCATCTAACGGTCCTTTGAAACAAAAGCTCACCTGCTGTTGGAATCTTAAAAACTCTTGATACAGATCTCTAGCATTCCAATTCAAGATTGGTTGCTCAAAATAAAAAGAAGCCATTATTAGATTACTAAAAACCTTTGTCTGGACAGCTTTTTAAGTTTACATCTGACACCATGTAAAATATTTGTAGTACACAAATAACAAACTAGTGATTAAGAGGGAAGACATATTAGGAACTCCATTTATTACGTAAACACCAGCGGTGCTGAACTGACGCGCTAGTGTGCAAATGGACATATAATACTATTATGTTACAGTGACCTAGCGTCGCTTGGTTTCATACTGTTTTTAAAGAAAGATATTTACTTATGTTGAAAAACATTTTTGAAATAAAAATGAGCGATTAGGTTAAGACTGCCAATGAAAAGAAGTGCTTTTATTTTCTTTTAGTTCTAAATGCCATTGTAATGGCAATTAGAATAGAAAGTCTCTAAGGGTCCCCATGCAGAACACGCGTAGGACGTAATTATTTTTATTTTTTTTTTTTTTGAAGTACCGTCGGTAACATCCCCTTAACCTGGTAGACAACTTCACAAATCCAGGAAGCATGGTATCGAATAACGCATCATTTTTAAGAAAACTGATAACCAGGCCAGGGCTAGTAGTTCTTTTGGACTCTCTCTGCCTTCAAAAAGTGTCTAACAAGCAGTGGTTCTCTCAACCTTTCTATATGTATTTGAGACATGGGTCTTTTACAGAAAGCAACCTAGATTTCTTGAACGCTTTTACCAAAGAAGTCTTTGCTCCGTCATTGACAAATGGTGGCAATACCAAAATAAATAGCCATGTTCTAGCTATCGCTGGTATTGACAGTATAGAAGAAATTGATATTGTCCCACGCTGGCGATAGCACTATCCTGTATAGTGGCAGGAACGTTTGCTAAAGGCAGTCTTTTATTTTAGCAGAAAAGTGGTAGACGCAACAGAAACGATTTAAAGATCAGGTTAGGTACCTTGTGGTATAGTAAGAGCTTGTCTAGACTCGCTTTTCGACCGCCAGAAAGTCCGCCATTAGTGAAGCGACTTGATGCAATGTCGTGCATCTGGAAACGAACCTCTAAAAGCCTACGGCTTTTATGGGGCGCGCCTTGCATGCCGGCGCACCCGAGTCCAATTTATAGCCAGGAATCCACACATTGGGTTAGACTCCCTGGCAACCAAACTCCATCCGCCGGGCCTTAGAAACCCGCAGATGGAGGGGATCCTCATTAGCCGCTGCTAGAGGCGTTCGCAGCGTTTCCAGATTCCGCCACGAGGAGGCTAGGATCACCACTTTAAGAACCTGGGTGCAATTGGCCTCATGAAACTTCACGGCTTACTAAATCGGACTTGGATTCAAGGGGAACTCCCTAAGGCTTGGCGGCTGGCTAACATTGTTCCAATTCTTAAAAGGGTAAAAATGCAAAAAACCCTGAAAGTTACAGACCGATTCGCCTCACATCCTGTGTTGGAAAGGTTGCTGAGAGAATCATAAACCGACGGCTTATGTGGTACTTTGAGTCCCACAAACTGATTTGCCAGGAGCAGTGTGGTTTCAGACAAAAACGCAGTACCATGGACCAGGTCACGGTATTTATGCAGGAAGTAGCGGACAATTTCCAAAAGGGTGACAGAGAGAAGAAAGGTAAGTCGACACTCGCAGTGTTTCTCGATCTGATAACAGGCGTACGATATGGTCTGGTGGCAAGGATTGTTGCTCAAGTTGATGGGCCTATGGGTAAACTCTAATATGTATAGGTGATTTAAAGTTTCTTAAAGAATAGGTTGGTTCAGACACGTTATGGCGAACAGCTATCCACCAAGAAAACGCTCGATCTGGGTTTGCCGCAGGGTTCATCCCTCTCATGCACTCTCTTTTTGGTATTCATTAATGAACTTACTCAACGCCTTGGGTGTCCCTTACTACTATTTGCGGATGATTTGTTAATTTGGAAAACCGGGAGGACCGCAGCTACGCTAGCTGCCGAACTCCAGCGTGATCTAATCACAGTGAAACATGGAAGTTAATGGTGGCAAAACAGTTTGGACCCTCTTCACTCTTGGCAAGGATGTTTATAAAGAAAAAATCTCTCTCTCAATCGATGGTAACGAGTTGAAGATGGAAGCCAAACCAAAATACCTGGGAGTTACCCTGGACCCTAAGTTGGGTTTGTCCGAGCACGTAAAGCTTGTGCGAGAAGAGGCATCGCTGGTGGTAAAGCGATTAGCCACGACCAAGTGGGGAGCCAAAGCAAACGTTCTACGGGCTCTCTACATTGGCTCAGTAAGGGCGAAAATGTAATACTCGCCTCTTGCACAAGTCTACGCTTCGCAAACGTCTCTAAGACTCATATGTGATGCATTTCGATCAGCGCCAACTGCGCCAGGGGAGGTCATGACAAATCTTCCACCACTGAGATTACGAAGGGAGCGGACCGTTATGATTTCTCACGAGAAGTTCAAACGGTTGGAATAAAAGTTGCCCAGTCAGAAGTCTGGTCGACAACTGGCAGGGCAGAGATCGGCTGAAAAGGAACTCTTTCATGCGCACGGTGCGTGAACTGTCCAAACAAGTTGATCTCCCTTCAGGACAGAGCAGCTTTCACTCTGCATGGGGCTTTCTCCCCGGCGAATGCTCCTGGAGTCCCGCAGGTAAGGAAAAGTTTGATTTGCACTGAGGTTAACAAGAAATGCACACAAACTGTTCTCCAAAACGTGGCCAGAAAGACCATAGACCAGTACCCAGAAAACAGAATCACGGCCTATACTTAAGGTTCTACGAGAGAGAACCTAGAACAGAAAGTGTCTGGGTATGGTGTGGTGGTCCGATTCCCTGGCGCGACCGAAAACGACGAAATTCTGGGCCCGGTTTCAGGTGTGAGTTATTTTGTGGCTGAAACGGAAGCAATTCAAAATGCAGTAGAGTATATCGAAGAGCTGCTCAACGAGGGCACGGCTCAACCCAACGACATTGTACTGTTCACTGACTCCTTGTCGGCTCTATAAGCCATTGAAAACTCTGCCGAAATCGCCCGGAACCACTGGAGAAAACATTGGCGTGCGTGGGACGCCTTCAAGAAAACACAGTATTCGGACGACATTCCAGTACGTACCAGGACACGTGGGTGTGAAAGATAACACAAAGGTTGACTTGTTAGCCAAGCTCGGTGCAACGCTAGGTCCAATAAACGAACCACAAACATTTGAACCCGGCCGATTTTCGAAGAGTGGGCAAGAGAAAAGTGGCGATGTGAGTGGGAAAGAGGTAACACAGGCAGGGAAGTATAGCAACACATGAAAGGGCCTCTAAATTGGACGCATGGTGGCAGCTCGATAGACAGGCCCAGGTAACAATTGCTAGGTATCGTACAGGACACTACCCAATCGGTGCCTGTTTTGCTAAATTTAAGCCGACTGTCAACTCGCGCTGTCGTCATTTCCAGGAGGACACCGAAACCGTCAACCATATACTATATGAGTGCGGAAAATTCCATCCCAGAAATGGCCATTTGAGTGAAATCGAAACTGGTTTGCATGGAGAGTTGGCCCTGTACGTTGACGGGGAAACTCTGAAGAGGACTGCCGCTTTCCTTGTCCGTGTTATAAGAGAATAGTGTTCTCAACTCGATGCCCAATGGGAATCATACGGTTAGGTACCAACTTGATATAACTGACATAGAAGAGGGAATCTGACTGCAGGCGGCTTCAGAACATGGACCGACAAAGACGACAAATAGCGAATGTATATTGTTATGGTGTTTGTAGATGGTTGTCTGTATTCTAACAATTCAATGCGAGCTCGTGGACACCAAATAACAGAGATTACGGAATACACTCAAGGACACGGGCTAGTAGCTTTAACAATTTAATCATGACCTAAAAGGAAACAGTCTACGTCGTTCGTTCGCCTAGCTCATCTATTAGTTCCTAATTCTGCTATAAGAAGACCGCCATGTTCATTTTTCTTGTCTCCCTAGCCTACTGCGTCATTAGTCTGTCTATCTACGTCACTACTTTTACTGTCGCTAAAAACTATACACAAAATATATTTAACTAACTAAACTAGTACTCTCTAACCATAACATAACAATATCGACCACCGGCATATAAACGGCTATATTTGAGTAAGTGCGACAATTTATGTGGGTCTCATCTTGTGGGCAAATGTTTAATTAGGTCTATTGATTTATTTAAACGTGTTCGTTTTTTAGCAAATAAATGTTTTAGTCTACTGTTGTAAGCCAATGACGTAAGCGGTGTTTTTTCCCTTTAAAGTCATGGACAATTTTCATTCAGAAATCTGTTACGAATCTCACTATCCAGACTCTCTGCAAACTGCACCATACACCACCAACTTAAAGAACTTGACAACTCCAAGTTCCAAAGTAACGTTAAAAAGTTTAATGTTAATAAAGAACAGCCAATATTGTACAATTGGCAGCACGTAACGTAAGCTGCAGTGTTTTTCTTTTCGGGACAAAAAGTGTTAAGACAAGAGCATGCGCATGGCAAGTCTGGCTAGCGCACCTCTAGTGAACGGACTAACAGGATGTTTACAAAAATAGCTTGCTTAAGTAAAGGACACAGAGGTTACTTCGAAAAGAAGAAGATTACTTACTACGAGTGTTTCTAAGTCAATTTAGTTCATGGCATAAATTAAGTCATTGATTTTCCTGGCAGACATAGGCAACTCATTCAATTCTCTGATAAGCACAATGAAAAACCTCAAATGGAGCATTTCTAGAATTTGTAGAAATATTCATTGACATTATCAACGATAATAATTATCCATTGCTCTTAGCCTTACTTGGATCTAGAGCCAACTCTTAGTGACAGTTTAGTATCTGAAGTGTCTGAAGTAGATTCATGTTTTTACAAGATTACTGTGACACTAATATAGTGTACTAGTCGACCGGCGGCATAGCATACGCCGCTATTTTGAAGGGCAGGCTTTAGGCACTGCAACATATGCGACCGTAAAGGGTCCCGCACTTTCCTTGGACCCTTGCTAAATTAATCCATTTTGTAACATATATTTCCCGCG
>JADKLZ010024744.1:924-19539 GCA_021533235.1 Biomphalaria straminea | reverse complement strand
AACATGAGTGTTACGGAGTGCAACAGAATGTTTTGTGTATTTTGAAGACTCCAGTTATTGATAAGAAAGAATTAATTAGGTTAATTAGGAAGTTTGGAGTATATTCAACTAAAGAATGTGACAGCACCACAAGCAGTGAAGATGGTAATAAACTCAAGGCTTTGTAAAAAAAATATTTCAGATATATATCTTCTATTAAGCTACCATTGAGAACAAAAAAGGTCGACCGGTACCCAAAGGGGAGGATTTTGGACCAATGACCAGAAATGAGAGACTTTTGGAACACGACTCTATCCTAACATCCGCCTTCTCGGTCCGAGAGAACTAATTAGAAATTTCTTTATACCTTTTTTTATTTAACTTATGTCTCTTTTAGACTCTTTTATGGGCTTACGCCTCTTTTTGTGTGTGTGTGTCTTCCAGGCTCTTTTGGTTTTTCTTTGATTTCTGTGTGTTGAATATATTAATATTTGTTTTACATGTTTCGGATGTTTTTTCAGAGTTGAAGATAGTTTACTTCCTAGTTTAAACCTCCCGCAGGACGACGGGGGATGGGGGCGGGCAGGGTTTGAACCTGGGACCATCGATAAATTCAAACGACAGTCCAGCGCGCAAACCGCACGACCAGGCAGCCATATTTAACGTGGAAAAAGTTTTTTTTTTCTAATTTTTCTTTATATGTTGTAATTTTTAGCGGCCCCCGAAAGGGGAAAAGACGCTATTAGTTTTGTGTGGCCTGTCTGTCCGTCTGTCTGTCTGTCTTTCTGTCTGTCTGTCTGTCTGTCCGTCTGTCTGTACTTTTTTTTCTTCTAAAAGCTCAAAATCTAATTTTTAAAAATATCTATGCAAGCAGTTTTTTATAGAGAAAAACCTAATTAGTATGCATTATAAATCAAACCTAATTTAGAAGAATTAATAATGTTATAAATTTCATTTAAGTTCAAGTTTATTGATGTACTAATATTAAAGTATTTGCTATCTAAGGAATAAAGAAATTGAATAAGCGAATCAATTATATTACATCGGTCGGTCCAGATTCACATCTAACTTAACTTTCACTTACACCTATCCTTAGATCTGCTGGACTGCTAGGGCACTACATAAGATCTGTCAACCTGCTATCTGCATTCTAATCTGTCATTTGACTTTGATATAATTTCATTCGGATTTCTTTCTGAAAATATTGAATTTTTTTTGAAACCTACCTGGGTGGATCACTTCGGGGGCCGATTTTAAGTTTGTGTTTCCACACAAACTGTCTTTGTAACCTTGTTTGCGTTTAATTTTTGAACCGAAAAAAAAGGAGTAGTTGCCAAAACAACAATAAATTAAGTTTAATTGCAAATTTTCATACATGTTGGAAAAAAACTATAAATAACTAGATCTAGCATTTTTGTTGTTTCCTGTGTCCAAAAAAAAAGAGTAGATAACATGTTTTTTTACAAAGCTTATATCAGATCTGTCTGTCTGTATGATAAAAATGTGTACATAGTATTTCTTCCAGACCCAAAACAATTATTTAGTTAACAATTGGTAATTAATTATTTTGTTTGGTATCTTGAACAAGGGAAAGAAATGGTACTTGACAGATGTGGTGGTATTAGCTGAATAAGTTCCCTTGAGGAATCATGAGTGAATATTTTTTTTCTATGCATTACAAAAAAAGATCATGTAAACATTCTCCAAGATACCCCCTTCTTTCCTCCTCCTTTGGACAACTGGTCTACACAAGTGACAGGATCATTGCGCATTGAAGATTTATGTCTAGATTCTTGATCAATCATCCGTCAGATAGGCTACGGAGCTGATGCCGACGAATAGATACACTTAATATAAGCTTTTTTTAAATGCTTTTCTTGCCTATAAAGTTATGATAAAGTTTGTTTACTTTTTAGCTTCGTTGGGGTTAAATTTTCTAAACTCTTCGGTTTGTAGCACAACGTAATTTGAAAGGGACTAAATCTTAGACGTGTACTTTGTAACTTACAACTACTCTATAACTTACAACTACTCTATAACTTACAACTACTCTATAACTTACAACGTATGTTAACGCAGATGCGCAACTAGTTAACGGTAATATAGAAGATTAAATACCACAGTAAGTTTAATTTAGCGTCATGGGTATTTTTTTTCGTGGAAATCTTCAATATTAAAGAATTAATTTTATAAAAATCTCCATTTTATTGAGCGACATTGCATAAATGAATTTAAATTATTCATGTACATAATTTTATAATTACTCAAAATTTAACCTAATAGTGCAATTGGTTAAATGTCTTTAAAGAATAGATCTTTTGTTTTATCTGTGGACCTTACCTGTGACGCAAGAGCATGTATAGAATTGGTCAGTATATGTATTTGTATATGTATATCTATTTTGTCATCTTATTGGTAATTTTGGTTGACTTTTAATCTGGATGGAAATTGTTTCGCGCAGATGTCAATAACACCCAGACCTATTCAACGATATCATTGCATTGAAATCAGCAGTTATAAATTCTGCATCAAGTAATATCACTGCCTGTGCCAGTACGTCTACGAGCTCCAATGATTCGTCAAGCCTCACACACAAGCAGCAACCAGGAATTAAAGAGGTCTTAGACAAAGCTAAATTATGGGATATTAATAGTGATAATGCTAAACGCATTCACTTGGCCATAGCAAAGATGATTGCAACTGACATGAAACCTTACCAAGTAGTTGAGAAACCAGGATTTATTGAACTTTTAAAAGTACTGTAGGTCATGTAGTCATGTAGGTATCCGGCTCCGTCTCCGGCCGAATATCTAATTTTACTATCCGGTCATATCTGGCTCCGGCCGGATATCGAAAAGTACTATCCGGTACACCCCTAGATGTCATGCATATAGAATGCTTAGTGAGCTATTGTTACTTTTCTGGACCAGCCATGTCAGGTATCTTTTCAAAAGCAATTTTACAAGAAAGCTGCTCTAGTCTAAATTTGAACTCGAGACTCGATAATGTAAGGCCGATGTGTTTTGCCTCTGAGCTATTCAAGTACTTATTTATATATATAAAAAGGCTTTATTGTTCAAGTATAAGTTTTAAAAAATTTAGCTTGTTTGTCGGGATGTGACTGTGCATGATTATTGACAAATGACTTATTGAGTACATTATATCCATGTACAACAAACTTAATTAATGGAGGAAGCTTGATGGTGGCCTATACCCCAGACCACAGGCAGAGATGAGATTGATTGACTGACTGGTCAATTTTTCGATTGATTCATGTTTTGCCATCGACAATGAATAATTGTCCAAAATTTCAAGTTGATACGAGAATGAAAATGAGAAAGTATGAGCGCAAAAGATTTGAACCAGATAGACGTACGAGGTGTATTACTTTAAGCTCGGTAATAACTAACTGTATTTATTTTAATCCTAGGAAATTCTGGTTTTAATTATGAATTTATCTATTTACTTTTTTTTACTTAAATTTAATATTAGATTCAGTTTGTCGACTTTGTTTAATTTCAATCTCCCATAACAGTTTTAATTTCTCGCCTTTAACAAATCGTGTTTGTTTTTTGTTTTTGTTTTTTTGCATTTAAAGATTCACTTTTGTTTCCGTTGTCCTGAACACCTCGTCATTGTTGTGTTCTGAGCAGTCTCCTGGTGCAAGTGTTGAATTGACTGGTTTCCTTTTTGGTTGAGTTCCTCTGCTCAGCTTTCACAGTCACGTGATCTCCAGTGGCGTTCGTATGTTATCGTGGCGGGCTATTAATTCCAAGGGAGAGCAACGTCTTGTTTTATGGGAAGAAAGTGGCAGTTGATTACACGCCTCATTAAATTCTGGTCGTTTTGGGTCCTGCACGATCTGAGGAGGGGGGGGGCGCTTTTGTATCCCAACCCCAACTCCCGAATTAAGAAGGACTGATAGAGCGCTGGTGCTTTAGAAGAGTTTTTTTTTTTTTTTTTTTTTATTGTTGGCAAAAAAAAAAATGGGGGGAGGGGGGCAGGATAACGACACGTCAAACATGTACAGTTCAGGAGGGAGTGAAATGTGACCTCGCAAGAGGTGGGAAATCCCGGAGGTGAAGGCCTTAACATTGTGGATCTATTGAATCAAAGAAGTAGATTAGGACGTTGTGAAATCAAAAGAAACAATACCACAAAAAGAAAAAAAAAGTAATTTGAAAATCCTCTGCTACCTGGGCTGAGCTATTAGGCTTTACACTCGAGCTACTACAAGAGAGAAAAGATCCAAGAGGCCGAGGTAAGAGAGTGCCAAGATCTAAAACTGAAAGTGTTGAAGAAAAATAAAAGAAAATCATAAAACAAACTAAGGGGAGCTACTGCCTTTGTACAATCCTCCCCACCCTCCCACTACACACAACACACCAGTTCACAATACACTATATAAATTAAACAGGTTATTAGGGATGTTTGTAGTTCTGTTGTTTGGCTGTAGTTTACACTTGTGGGAATATGTCATGTAGAGGAGAAAAGGGCAGTTTGCGGAGAAGTTGGCCTTTTTTCTCTACCAGGATTTCAATACTAACTTGTTTCTTATATACTGAGATCAACACTGTTACTATCATAGCAACTGCAGATAAACATGCCTACATGCCAAAATTGTAATCAGTATTTTCCTAAATCTGAAGAAATATACCCAGGAAAGACTAAAATTAAATCTGTCAAGCACATAACAAACATGAAAGGCAGCTATCTTAAAGTTAAAACAGCATAAAGTTATATAAGACAATTTGTACATTTGTCAAAATATTTGCATTTTTTTAGTCTTTGTCTTAGACTTTTCTAGAATGTGTTAGAATGATAACGTTCTTGTTATTTTATGATCATAATGCCTCTAGTGTATTCCACGTTCATTAAGGCGGCAACAAAATTTCATTTAAAAAAGAATGGGAATGTTCGTTACAAGTGAAATGAGACTTACACCAGATGAATGGTTGGCTTAGCTGGATATGTGACATCTTATTCTGTATTATGCTTTTATTTGTATAGGCTATTTAATTTGCGGAATAGCTGTTGAGATAAAGCTATGTGTTCTGATTTCTAATGCTTGAAATTGTTATATAATATAAACTAGAATTAGATTTAGATCTATATCGAGATCTATATCTAGATTAATCTAGATCTATTTAGGCATCTGGATTTTAATTCTAAATCTAGATTTACGCCAATTCTATTATAGGTGCCTGACATCGCAAAATATCTCTAGTTCTAGATCAAGTCTAGATGATTTAGAACTAATCAATCAATTCCCAATCAGTTTAAAGACTTCATATAAATTGACACACTGACACTGACATAGGGGCCTACTATATTTGTTCCCCTCTTTCTTCCACTTCTATTCAACATGCCAAATGTTTTCAAAAATTCTTAGGTGCTTAAAAAAAAAAGAAACATTGTTTCTGTGACTGTTTTAAATCCTGATCTGGATTATCCTATACTCTTAAGCGAGCAATTCTTGTATATATATATATTTATATATATATAAATTTTATTTCGAAAACGGCTCTAACGATTTTCTTTAAAATTTCAAGGTATGTGCGTATTAGTGAGAAAAAAATTCTCAACTCATTGGCCACATCGGGAAAACTCGAGTTCGACCGTTATTTCGATATGAAAATGTCTCAATTTAATTTTGGTTTGAAGGTTTTATGAATGAAATGGAAAATTTATGAATGAAAGTTTTCCATGACGTAAACGGGAAAAACGCTGCTTACGTCACTAGGCTTACTATAGTGTACTTCTTTGCAAACAAGAACGCGTTTAGAGATATGAATGAAGGGATGTGTAAAACTAAAAGCAGACCACGGGCTGTAGCACCACTGGGATGGATGGATGGCAAAAGCCGGTATGAACTTTTTATTGTCCGACAGTCAGGCTGGGCAGGGCATTTATTTAACCGAGCAAGGCTCGGCCACCTGATATTGTACATTAAATGAAGAAAATTTTCATCAAGATTTTCTAGTTTGTATAAGACATTCCTGCGCTTCTAAAACATTTTCAAGCGTGGTCGAGAGGCTAAGTGCGGCTTGAGCTTTTCTTGGCTTGACTACCTAGAAGGGGGCTCGAGGTTCGACACCCGACTCGGGCAAAGTTGTGTTTACTGAGCGCCTAAAAGCAGCACGGAAAACCAACTCCTAGATACCCCCTTCCCCCCCTAAGAGTACAAAAATGAGATTGGACCAAAGCGCTCTGAGCATGCTATAAGCATGAAAGTAGCGCTATATAAAAGCTATAATAATAAAATCATACTCCAGACTTGTGCCAGGAACACTAAATTATTGTTATGACTCTATGTTGCGCACCTTCATTAGGTGCGAAACTGTGCACCATGAGACACAGGAGAGAGACACAGAAGGAGAGCGGAAGTAACATGGCCGATGTTTAGAGATGAAAGCAAGGACGCTTGTGAATTTTGTGTTGTAGATCTACATAGTGTGTTTCTAGATCTAGTTTTATTATTTATTATTAAACATCCAATTTATTATTTTGTAATCCTTTCGTTGAGGCTAATTCTTAAGGTATTACAATTGGTGTCAGATAGTGGGATCCTCAACGAAAGGGGAGAAGAAGGCCTATGTACAGGACATCTATTTAGTGAACGATTCCATTTTCGGGTAAATCCGGTGATTTCGTTTGATCAACGTTTTGAACTGGATGGCGTCTAAGAAAACACTTAGTCAACTGTCATTACAGGAGCTTAAACATGAGCTCAAAGGTAGAGATCAGAAGGTGTGAGGCAACAAGGAGGCACTTATGGAGCGTCTTAGGCAAAGCATTATAGAAGAAGAACATGACCCTGAGACCTATGTGTTTGAAATAGAACCGACTATGATGGAGTTTTGGAAAATGATACAAGAACAAGGTCAAATAAACACTGCCTCAATGAAGGAAGACATGAAATCATTTAAGGATGAAATTAAAAAGGAAATAGGTAATGAACTGAGCTCTATAAAATCATTCGTGTCTGAATTGAAGAAGGATATAGACGACTCCAAACAACAATTAAGAAACGAGGTAACTGAGCTTAAGTCCAAAATGGTAGAGGATTTTGATTCTAAAATGCAACTACTACGTAGTGAAATGAAGGAGGAGCTTGAAAAGAAACAAGATGCGGGGGCCACTGTGAATGAAATGACTGGGAAGACTAAGCCGCCGGTGTTTGATGGTTCTATTTCTTGGTCGGTGTACCGATTGCAGTTTGAAGCGGCGGCCAAAGTCAACAGATGGAACACTAAGGAAGAGAAAGCAACTGGTCTGGTGTTGGCACTCAGAGGCAAGGCAGCCGAATTGTTACAGACAATGAAGGACCAGACGGACTTCGATGCTATGGTCAAAACAATGGAACTTCGATACGGCGATGAACACTTACAGGAAGTGTTTAGAATACAATTTAAAGGTCGACAGCAAAAGAATGGAGAGACACTACAGGAATTAGCGGCAGACATTGAGCGTCTTGCCCGTTTGGCTTATCCATTGGCAACACCAGAATTTTTGGATGTCATTGTTACAGATGCTTTCATAGATGGAGTGCGAGATGCGGAACTTAAAAAAAGCCATCCGAATCAGCGGAAAAAGGAAAGTAAGTGAAGCCCTTATCTATGCTCTGTCATACGAAGCGGCTAAAGATTCAGCGAGGGCCACTCATTACAGCCGGACGATAGATGCTCGAGAGGAGAATTCAGCGAGGGTCCCTCATTACAGCCGGACGATAGATGCTCAGGAGGAGGATCTTGCACGGCTGGTCAGAAGGGTGGTGGAAGAGACTAGAGACGAACGGCAACCCTATAGAGACGAACGGCGACCCTTTATCAGACAAAATAGAACACCATTTCGCTGCTGGAATTGCAACACACCTGGCCATATGCAAAGGGATTGTACCAGAGTGTTTCGGGGTCGTGGACGCCAATCAGAAGAAAGGCAGAACGGCAACCGGGAAAACTAATATCTGCCGGTTTCAAGGAGCGGAGACAGGCAGCACGGTATACAGAGGCTCCAAACATGGTTATTTCTGTCACAGTGTTGGGAAGAAATAGAAGTTTAAAGGTACAAGGAAAGATCGGCCACGGGTGTTGTGCTTTTCTTTTGGATACTGGAGCATCTCGGTCAATAATTCGACCCGATTATATTGGTGATCAAGAAATGATACAAACGAACGGTTATACATTGAAAACAGCCAGCGGTGAACTAATACCAGTGTTAGGACAGGTTAGACTAAACTTTGAAATTCAAACCCAACCATTCCATCATGATTTCCTGGTCGCCAATGTGACCGATGAGTGTATCCTTGGTTTGGATTTTATGCAAGCATTCGGGTTGTCGTTAAACATGGCAAATGGCACTATACAATATGCTAACATGGAGATTCCACTACTTGAGGAAGATACCGGAGAAGATCTAGTGAGAAGAATTTTGTTGGTAGAAGATACGACCATACCAGCACAATCGGAATGTATAATATGGGGAAAGATTGAAGGAAATAGCGAAACGATCAGCACGAAACTCGTAGAAACAGCGAAAGAAACAGAGAATAGGCTGGCTGTTGGAAAGACGTTGGTGGTCAGTGTTGATGATAGAAAGGTCCCAGTGAGAGTCATGAATCTTTACTCACAGGATAAAAAGTTACGAGCGGGTAGTGTCATAGCGGACTGTTACTCCGTCGATCTGATCACACAATGTCTGGGCGCAGAGGTATCAATTAACACGGCACCGAAGGAAAATTCACAGATACACAAACTTCTAATCAAGTTGAAAGAAAGTCTTTCGATGGAAGAATATAACAAGGCTGAGAAATTAATTTTGGAATTTATGGATATTATGCCCAATGACGACAATGACTGCGGGAGGACAAACCTTGTGCAACACAGTATTGATACAGGAAACGCCAGACCCATTCGACAACCACCTCGCCGTCTACCGCTGGCAAAACAGCAAGAAGCCCTCGATATGCTGGAACCTATGAAACAACAAGGGGTCATCGAGCCATCCAACAGCCCGTGGTGTTCACCGGTTGTGTTGGTTAAAAAGAAAGATGGGACTTTGAGATTTTGTGTGGATTACCGGGCATTGAATAATGTCACGCAGAAAGACAGTTATCCCCTTCCCCGCATTGATGACACATTGGACACACTTGCCGGATCAAGAATCTTTTCGACTCTAGATCTTAAAAGCGGATATTGGCAAGTAGAGATGCACCCAAAGGATAAAGAAAAGACGGCCTTTTCAGCTGGAAGCGGCTTGTGGCAATTTAAGGTGATGCCATTTGGACTATGCAATGCACCAGCCACCTTTGAGAGATTGATGGAGCAAGTCTTAAGAGGTCTTAACTGGAATACTTGTCTGGTATATCTTGATGACATTATTGTACTTGGAAGTACATTTGATGAACATTTGAATAATTTGAGAGAAGTGTTTCAGAGGATTCGAAGTGCGGGCATGAAGATCAACCCCAAGAAGTGTGACCTATTCAAGAAGGAAGTAAAATATTTGGGTCATGTCGTATCAAGCGAAGGTATAAGCACGGATCCAGACAAAAGTGAAGCGATTAGGCAATGGCCTGTCCCTGAAAGTGTACAGGAACTAAAACGTTTTCTGGGTCTTTGCACTTATTACCGACGCTTTGTTCCAGGCTTCTCGAGGATTGCTGGAGTTCTTCATCAACCTACAGAACAGAAAAAACGGTTCACATGGACAATAGAATGCCAGGAGGCATTTGAAAAGTTAAAAGAGGCTCTTCTTTCGTCGCCAATGTTGGCATACCCACTGTCAGGTACACCATTCATTCTGGATACAGACGCAAGCAGTACGGGGATCGGTGCTGTTCTATCGCAGAACATTGATGGAAACGAAAAGGTCATAGCTTATTTCAGTAGAAGGTTGTCGAAGTCGGAAATGAATTATTGTGTTACGAGACGAGAATTATTAGCTGTGGTCGATTCAATTAAACATTTTCATACATATCTCTATGGACAAAGGTTTAAACTAAGAACTGACCACGCAGCCTTGAAATGGTTACTATCTTTCAAGAATCCAGAGGGACAGGCGGCGAGATGGCTTGAAAGGTTACAGAGTTATGAATTTGAGACTGAACACAGGAAAGGACTGATTCACCAGAATGCCGATGCATTGTCTCGGAGACCATGCAAAACGGAGTGCAGCTATTGTACAAAAGTAGAGGAAAAGGAAATTGACTGTTGTCGTCTGGGAGTTGATGTTACCGGGTCCTGGTCTGATGAAAAGATTCGAGAGGAGCAGTTGGAAGATGCTGATCTGGTCCCCATTCTGCTATGGAAGGAGAATGTCAACGGCCCGAATGGCAGCATATCTCTGAGAAGGGGGCAGCTACCAAGGCGTACTGGGCACAATGGGATTCAATAACCATCATAAATGGTGTCGTAAAAAGGGTCTGGGAATCCGTTGACGGCACATCAAGACGTCTTCAGCTTTTATTACCTAAAATCAGAGTGTCTGAGGTGCTGCAGGAAATCCACAATGGTACCAGTGGATCTCATCTGGGTGTTAATAAGACCCTCGATAAGGTTCGCCAAAGATTCTACTGGTTCAGATACAGAGAGGATGTAGAGGAATGGTGCCTGGGCTGCAACGTCTGTACGGCCGCAAAGGGCCCTCAACGCAAAACAAGGGGACATATGCAACAATACATGGTTGGAGTTCCATTTGAAAGAATTGCCATTGATGTGGCTGGGCCATTTCCGGAAACTAGACGAGGAAATAAGTACATATTGGTAGCCATGGATTACTTCAGTAAATGGCCTGAGGCATATGCGATGCCGAATCAAGAAGCAACAACGGTAGCAGAAACGCTTGTTGAGAACTGGATCAGTCGCTTTGGTGTCCCAATGGAGCTGCACTCCGACCAGGGCAGGAACTTTGAGTCTAGGGTGTTCCAAGAAATGTGCCAGGTACTTGGCATAGATAAAACTCGGACAACCCCACTACGCCCTCAATCGGATGGAATGGTGGAGCGGTTCAACCGCACCTTAGAACAATACTTGGCAAAGGTCACCGATGATCGACAAGATAACTGGGACACATACATTCCAGTGTTTCTGTTGTCATACAGGAGTTCTATTCATTGCACTACAACATATAGCCCTGCAATGATGTTGTTCGGCCGGGAACTTCGTTTACCAAGTGATTTGCTATTTGGAGTTCCGAGGGATACACCGGTCACTGCTACTGAGTACGTCGCTGATCTCAGACGGCGTCTAGAGGAAACACATTTCCTGGCTCGTGGGGTGATGAAGAATAGCAGTGATATCATCAAGACTAGGTATGACAAACGTGCAAATGACTCGGGGTTTCAGGAAAATGACCTAGTATGGTGTCAAGGCTCTTTCTTCTCCTCTATACTTCAGTGCTGACTAGTCTACTAAATGTACTTTAGGCAATACCATTTATTACCATAACGAAACACGTAGGACGATAAAATAAGGATTCAGAATGCCAATTCACGAACAAGTTTATTATATATACACTATACAGTAGGATAAAACAGGCTCAGTCCTGCCAAATGAAATATGCAACAGAAAGTAAAATATCATAGCTCAGTATCTCATAGACTGAATAATAACCACACTGAAAAATAACTCCTTCAAATATACAATAACCAAAGTCCAACTGTCCTGGACTAGGAACAAACCCACACTGCCCTATCATGTGTTACTTTTCATTCCAAACATCTCACAACAAAATACACACTCCAAAACAAAACAGTTTTTGAAATCAACAACCTGACTTCCCCTCCCCTGTCCTCTTCAGTTAACAGGAGACCCAGGCTGACCAGAACTCAGTCCTGACATTTCTCCCCCCTCTAATTTTTGTCTGTTTCCGGGTTCCTTTAAACAGACAAACTTCCATTAAAGGGATTTTCAAATGTACATATCTCAATATGTACACAAAAGTAATCTTGGTGCTTCAAAAAAAATATCCACATGAAATGTTAAAACTGTACACAATCTACTAAACAATTATAATTATATAGTTGGTAGTATCAACATGTAGCCAAAAAAAAAAAAAAGCAATATACAATTACAAGCACATTGTTTACATTTTGTAAGAAAAAAAAACAGTTATCTCTATCTGGAATGTAAATGCTATATACAATAATAGACTAAGTAATTGTAATTATATATATATATATACATATATATTTATCAACATGTAAAAAAAAAATAGTTGATGTACAAACATATATTCCACCTTTTGTAAAAGGCGGTTCATTACAAATCTTCATCCTAGCAAGCTAATAACTCTGACATGAATAAATATTACATTTCCAGTTATCTGTAATCAGTGTCATGTTGGTCTATTCTGTTAGTCTAGATAGGAAGTCAGCAATTACATTTACTTTGCCCTTTAGATGTTCTACATTAAAATTAAATAATTGTAATAGTAGAGCCCAACGACAAATTCTATTATTCCCATATGTGGCGCTCTTTAAAAAAAAGGCCAGTGGTCTATGGTCACATTCTGGATTTGTTTTCTTTGGGATTCGGTTAATTCCGTATTGATATTAATATGTTCACTGGAATTTGTACTCTGAAGAGTAGGTAACTCTGCAATTTCATCATCTTGGTTATCCTCTTCTTGATCGGTTACAAGGGACGCTATGCATGCATGTAGGCCTAATAATTCTTCCCCTTGACCCAGATTTGAGACATGTGACACAGTTCCGGCGAGTAGTAGATCACTGTTTTCCCTAACCTTACATTCAGTGTTGTTTCTGTCATGATATTTTACAAGTCTGTTAACATGTAGAATTTTTGATTGATTGCCTCTCTTTATTTTTACATTAAACTTATTAATTCTTTTCTCTACTCTATAAGGCCCCTCCCAGTGCAAGGATAACTTATTCTGCCTCTGTGGTTTCAGTAAAAACACAGAATCACCTGTTTGAATATCTTTTTCTTTGTTATTCCTATCATAATACCTTCTATAGTTTTCTCTACATTTTGAGCTATTATTCTGAACTATTTGACAAGCCACAGCCAGCCTACTTTTTAGATCTAATAAATACTCAAACACATTCTTTACTTCTGGTTCCACCTGTTGGTTAGTAAAAAGATCTTTGAGAATTGACATAGGCCCCCTGACTTTCCTTCCATACAACATTTCATAAGGGGAGATGTTAGTAAACTCATTTGGTACCTCTCTGTACGCAAACAGAAGTGCATTTATAACTCTATCCCAATTTCTACCTTCTGCTTCAGACGTTTTTCTAAGCATGCATTTCAAAGTCCCGTTAAAGCGATCTACTCCCCTATTTGACATAGCATGAAATGGTATTGAATTAATAATCTTTATTTTAAAAAACTGACATATTTCTTTGTATAACTCGTGTCTGAGCTCCGGTCCATTGTCAGAGAGTATCTGTTCAGGGAACCCTATTCTAGTAAAAATAGCACTAAGAGCATCTATTACTACTGGTGCTGTTGTGTTAGGTAGGGGTACAGCTTCCGGCCATCTTGTTGCCAAATCAACCACCGTTAAAATGAATCTATTCTTTCGATCTGTCATTTGGAGTGGTCCTATGATATCAATAGCAACTTTAGTAAATGGAGTGGAAATAATATTCATGCGCCCTAGTTCTACCTTTTCAGATTTTTCTGGGTGTCTACCACTTTGACAAAGTTCACAACATTTGATGTATGTTCTTATATCTTTATCTACACCAGGCCAAAAGAAATGTGAATATACCCGATACCTAGTTCTATTTATAGACATATGTCCAGCTAAGGGTGTAGAGTGTGCTATTTCTAAAACTAGTTCACGTCTATTCGTAGGGATGACAAGTTGTCGCTCTATTACCCCAGGGATATCTTTTCTCTCAAATTCTTTGTATAAAAGATCTTCTTCAACTATATACGATACTAATCCCTTCTTCTTATCTTCAACTGTTCCAGCATTCGCTTTTTCCCATAATCTTAATAAAGAACTATCATTTCTTTGATCCTCTCTGAAATCACTGTCTAATTCCATCCACTTACTCAAGCCCATCCTGTCATTATCTTCCGATTTGACCCTAGTGTCTTCGGCTTTCGCCATTGCCCTAGTAACAGCATTCCCATATAAGAATGCCTGAGCCTGATCAACATTTCCAATAATAATATCTGCTATCGGGTCCTTAAACATGACCGCCACAAAAACCCCTTTTAAAAATGGTGTATCAATGTCTATCCAAGCAAGGGGATACTGAAATGTTTGTCCGTCTATTAATTTCAAAGTGAAAAACCCATCTATCTTCTGACTTTCTTCTATTAGACCTTCTCGTACCCCGATTATGCTAGCACCTGTATCCCTTAGCACGGAGACCCTTCGATCTCCTAAAAATCCATCAACTATTTTCAATCCTCCAATTGATCTATCTTTATAATCTGTAAAATTTAATGTATCAGTATGACATGCAAACAATCCCACTTGTTGCCCCATTTCTGCTCTTAGTCGTTGCTGTGTTGGACCTCTATTCTCATTTAGATTTACCCGACACCATCGAGCAATGTGTCCGCCCCTTCTACATCTATAGCATATCACTTCTCTGGTTACATTATTGTGGTGGTGACTGTTAGATTGACCCGTGGCACCAAAGGCTTCATAAGGGATATAATTATTAATTACTTTGTTACTTCCCTTTACAATATTCGTAGAACCTTTCGAGGCATCTCTAAACTGGTCAACACAGTCTAAGACCTCTTGGGCTGAAGTAGGCTTTCTAAGCAAAATGTCTTTCAGTGCCTCGGAAGATAGCACACTGTAAAGTCTGTCTCTCATTATAAGGTCAATTATACCCTCTACTGTCATTGGGGTTTGTGATGTTTTAAGCCAGTTGTCGAATGTCCTTTTCAAATGGACATAAAAATCTTTCATGTCGTCAGTCTTTGGGGAAAGTTCATGCCACAGTGTTCGGCAGGCCTCTTCTGTGAGTTGGGCTTGTTTTAGGAGCTCCCCCTTCACAAAATCATAGTCTGTGTTGTGTATCAGTTTTGTTTGTATCATAAATACTTTTAGTTTCTCGTTTAATTTATGGGTGAGAAAAAGTGGCCATCTTGTCTTGGGTATGTCGTTGGCAGTAGCAGTCGTTTCAAACAGTTCTAAGTAGAATAGCAAGTCCTCGTTGTCTGTCATGCATTTTAGGTTTTTGTCTAACTGTTTACTCTGTTTGGGATTGTCGTTAACTGTCTTGTCTTTCTTATCTATTTCATGTTGTCTTGCCAGTCGTTTGTCCTCCATCTCTCTTATATGTCTTCTCTCCTCCGCTTCCCTTGTCATTCTGTCTAAGTCAATTTTCTGTTGGGCATCTATAAATTTTTTTAACATTTTGCCTTTAAACCCCAACATCTCAGCCTGGGCTA
Source organism: Biomphalaria straminea (assembly GCA_021533235.1). NCBI lineage: Eukaryota > Metazoa > Mollusca > Gastropoda > Planorbidae > Biomphalaria > Biomphalaria straminea. The sequence goes on along the minus strand of JADKLZ010024744.1, from coordinate 4,171 downwards.
TTATCTCATCTAGTGTACGAGGTATAAACTCAGACATTTTCCTAGAGCTGTGTCCTTTATATTACAATATTACCTTACAAAATTGATAGTTGCAAAATAGTTAAATACAAAAAAAAAAATTAGCAAAATTAAAATAATTATTATACCTCTACTCCTACTAATATTGCTCAGCTGGTACTCCAATAGATTAAAGGCAATTGTCCAAGGTGATCCAATTATGTGATTTCTCTTAGTCCATGTCAAGCAGATAATCCGATAGGTAATCCCCACATGAGAAACAAACAAAATTGTAATGGCTTTATACATACTCTCGGTACGGTACGGAATGTACCACAAAAGTTACATTCATATAAGTATGAGATCCATCAGCATCTTTCTCAGTATAATCCAAGGGAACGAATGTACGGTACGGGCTGTATCACAAAACTTACATTCATATAAGTATGAGATCCATCAGCAGTTTACTCAGTATAATCCAAGGGAACGAATGTATTGGTAATCCAATTATGAGGAACGAAAATGGCCATGCACTTAGGTTAAGACACACGAAGTCGTGCTACTATTACTTGACAATAGTGAACACATGAGGCATGTTAAATCATTATTATTAGATAGTAACAGCCTAAAATACAGATGGCAAGTTTCCGCACAGTATGGACTTGAACTCTTTCGTTAGTATGTTTACACACTCGGAGATATGCGTTGTCTGGATCCAGCAGATATTTCAGGTTATAGTACTGTCATCTTTTCACCCACACTAGGACTCGGAGATATGCGCTGTCTGGGTGCAGCGTATACTTCAGGTTACAGTATCGGAGATATGTGCTGTCTAGGTGCAGCAGATATTTCAGGTTACAGTACTGTCATCTTTTCACCCACACTAGGACTCGGAGATATGCGTTGTCTGGTTGCAGCAGATACTTCAGGTTACAGTGCTGACTAGTCTACTAAATGTACTTTAGGCAATACCATTTATTACCATAACGAAACACGTAGGACGATAAAATAAGGATTCAGAATGCCAATTCACGAACAAGTTTATTATATATACACTATACAGTAGGATAAAACAGGCTCAGTCCTGCCAAATGAAATATGCAACAGAAAGTAAAATATCATAGCTCAGTATCTCATAGACTGAATAATAACCACACTGAAAAATAACTCCTTCAAATATACAATAACCAAAGTCCAACTGTCCTGGACTAGGAACAAACCCACACTGCCCTATCATGTGTTACTTTTCATTCCAAACATCTCACAACAAAATACACACTCCAAAACAAAACAGTTTTTGAAATCAACAACCTGACTTCCCCTCCCCTGTCCTCTTCAGTTAACAGGAGACCCAGGCTGACCAGAACTCAGTCCTGACATATGGCTATACAATCCTCGGAGAAGAAAAGGCCGATCCCCCAAACTCCAGAGAGACTGGGAAGGTCCTTATCGTGTGGTTAAAAGGATCAACGATGTGGTCTACAGAATTCAGAAGAGTCCACGGTCCAGCTTCAAGGTTGTTCATGTTGATCGGCTTTATCGTTATCATGCCGGAGCAAACCTTGTTCGAGACGAACAGTTTTAAGGAGGGGGCAGTGTTATGACTCTATGTTGCGCACCTTCATTAGGTGCGAAACTGTGCACCATGAGACACAGGAGAGAGACACAGAAGGAGAGCGGAAGTAACATGGCCGATGTTTAGAGATGAAAGCAAGGACGCTTGTGAATTTTGTGTTGTAGATCTACATAGTGTGTTTCTAGATCTAGTTTTATTATTTATTATTAAACATCCAATTTATTATTTTGTAATCCTTTCGTTGAGGCTAATTCTTAAGGTATTACATTATTTATGTAACTACTATTGAACCACTAAGACATTATCTGGCATCACGATCTCTTTCTACTTAGAAATATAATAAACACAATACTGAATTAATAAAGAAAACTTTACAATTAAAGTTAATTCACCGTAGACAGGACCAGTTACCACAACAACCCAACATAATGAGCACTCCTTGTGCCAGGGTAGAACAACTGAAGAATAAACAGCACGCTTGAGGGGTCTCGAGTTTGAACCCCAGTGAAAACGGGGTTTTGAATTTTATTTTGGGATTTTAAGGCCGCCCCTAGTAAACATTTAAGTTTCTTCGCGCGCATTAGCGAAAAAAAAAGTGATACCATCTTGTAGTAGATCTAATAATAGTCTATTCCGCATTGACGCACTGATTTATATATATATTTTTTTTTTTCTTCAGAGGTGAAAATGCCTGTTTTCTGATGCCAAACCGTACTCCCTTTTTTTTTGTGCCTATTTGCGTACTTAATACGCAAGGTGCGTTCTAGTAGGCACCTCTGGATAATATACAAATTGTTAAACTTCAAAGCCGAAACAGAAATCGAGGGATTTGGGCTCATATCTTGGTGAAGACTTGCATTAAGAAGCAAAGGAATTCTAAAGTGCCGCTGGGTCCACCCATCCCTAATGGGTACCTGACAATAAATGGGCAAGGCAAAGGCCACGTTACACCCTCGTTTACCGTCTGCCATACAAACCTTATTATCCTTATATCATCTGGCCCTTAGATCGCAAGGTCTGAAAGGGGCACTTTACTTACATTGTACCGATGATCTAATAATCATTTCATTCCTGTTTATGATTGCAAACTACCTTTAATAACTATAACAGTAGATTTCATAACTATTTTTCAATTCATTAATCACTAAGGAATATGTGTTTATTCTTAATAAGCTTTATTTTCCTTTTCCGGTGTATAGTATATATAACTTGTTTACTAAGCTATGTTTTCATAGGTCATATGCTAATTATTGTTTTTTTTTTTTTTTTTTTTTTTTGTTTTACTTTTCCGTTCTAGAGAGAATAAAAATCTGAACCTTTCTGTTTGTAGTTCATTTTTTTAAAACAATACATCTATTCAATTCCCTCCTTTATGGAACCTGGAACTTGGACGCTGATTAAAAAAAAAAACAAAAAAAAAAAAACGACTCTAACGATTTTCCTAAACTTTTAACATTTGCTGAACATCGCTTTGAGAAAAGAATTAAAAGCTCATTGGTCACACGGGGGACAACTCTAGTTTGACCGTTAAAATTTTTGATAGTAAAAAATAAATGTAAATTTCGATGAAGACTATATCTGGGCCTAAATACAACCACTAGCGGATCCAGAACTTTGGAGTAGGGGGGGGCGATTTTTTTCCAAACCCTAACCCTAACGCCCAGTAAACCCTAA
>JADKLZ010024732.1:0-16466 GCA_021533235.1 Biomphalaria straminea | reverse complement strand
TAAATCAATAACAATTAATTTAGCGTGTAGAATAATTCAATGGGAGCGATGCAGCTTTGCATAGTTCTACAAATTGATAACTTAAACTTTACTATGTGACTTTGCTTCAAATAAAATTTAAAAAAAAACAATAAACAATGACATACATTTCAATGAGAGCGATGTCTTTGAATGGTTATTCAAATAGAAAATTTAAACTTAACTAAGCAATGTAATTTGTACCTCAAATAACATTATTTTAAAAAATTACAGCGACAAAATTGAATAGGAATGATATACCCTTAAATAGTTATTCAAATAGAAAATTTAAATTTTACTAAACAATGTAACTTGTACTTCAAATTAAATATATTACCAAAAAAATAATAACATACATTTGAGTAAACAAATTCAATGGGAGCGATGGCTTTGCATGGTTATTCAAGTAGAAAATTAAAACTTTACTAAACAATGTAACTTCTACTTCAAATAAAATTGTTTAAAACAATTACAGACATTTGAGCGACAAAATTCAATAGGAATGATGCATCCTTTTAAATTCCTTTCTTAGTTATTCAAATAGAAAATTTAAATTTTACTAAACAATGTAACTTATACTTCAGATGAAATTTAAAAACAACAACAATTACATACATTTGAGTGAACAAATTCATAAAAAAACCAGGGTGGACCAAAATTTTGCAGGAAGAGGTGGGATCCACAAAAGTTAGGGCACCTTATCCAAAATAAAGTCAGCTATCTAGAGAGCTAAAAGGGCAAGCCCCCATCCCCAGGTGGGTATGCTCAAGGCATCAAGTTTCCATTTCTCTTTTTTCAACCACAACTCAAACAAAATGTTAATTGACAGTAACAGCTTGAACATGAACTATTATTCAATATATAAATACAACACTTACCTTCTAAAGTCTTGTTTGATAAAAATATTTTGGCTTGTGAGTGTGTTTTGGCTTTGCTCTCAATCCTCCAGACAGCCCCTGGACTGTACTGCTAGTCAAAGGTCATAGGTTGTGTGAATAATAATTTGATTCTTCAACACTTTTAATTGCCTCACCAAGCATAGATTGAGTCTCATCAGAAACTAGTTCTGTAATGGTTTCATTGCAGTCCTAGGTTCAACATTGACTTGATGAATTTGATGTTTCATCCTCTTCACTTGATGACTCAGCTTTTTTGAATGTTTGTAAACCATCGGAAGGATTTTGTAATTGTATGCCCTCCTGGTCTTGATGATCAGACGATTCTGAAACAATACTCTCATCCCCAAGACTTTCCTTTACCTGATCGTCATCTGAATCAATGAATAATCTTGAAACTTCTACATCCCTTTTTATGTGCTTTATCTCAATATTTACAGCATTGATGGGAAAATTCACATTTGATGAAGCTCTACGTTCTTCAAATTTATTATTCTTGGATACATACCAAACATTATTTTTATCTGTATCACTCATTTCACTTGGTAACTTCATTGTCTCATAACTGTTATCATTACTTCCCATCATTGGAGAGTTTGTGCAGATATTTATTTTATACAATTAATGTTTGATCACAACATTGGAGAAATCTTTGAGAGACTTTATGAGCAAGTTCTGTCAGGAGGGGTTTTCTGTCGCAGGCTCGTCTAGGGTATAAAGTCTTTGCCCGGGCTCCCCCTCACTGCACAGTACAACTAAAACAGTAGTAGCATGTCAAACCAAAGCTTACTGAATGCCGACTAAATGATGTAGTTCAAAACTTAACAACAAAATTGTTAAACACGAACAATATAACAGTAACTATGAATTACTTATATCAGTGAAATAACACTAATATAAATTCAACAATTTGATAAATAAATAAGGTAACATGACATGATGGATGAGCACAGGTATGGTAGCTAGAATTATACATAATCATAATACAAACAATCTATAGTTCAGAATAACGGAGCACACCTTAATATCAGCGTTAAACTCTCAGCTCATAACCTAAAACCATGGAGGACCAACCAAGCCACCCAACCAATCAAGCTTGACTCCAACAGAGTCCCAAGCCTGCGTCCCTAAACAAAATAAAGTAGCAATCCTATTCACAAGATCATAATAGAACGATTTAAGATCTACGACATTCAGCAGGCCGTAAACTAAACTAACCTACCCAATACTGGGGAAACAAACACTTAAGAAACAACAACACTAACAAAGAATCCGCCATCGACACACTCACACAGAGGCAACCAAGAATGACAACAAAGTGCACCTTAGGAACAGATACTCGCAAAAACTTATGGTGCAATAAAGGAAATACTAATCAAGATGTGCATAACAAGATGTGCATTACAAATACCACAAGAAGAAAACGTTGAATTATTTGATATCATGTGTACACTTTTGACAATCTAAAGTTATTAGAACTAGCTGGTAGCCTTTCAATATTATTTTCAGCCATGTTAAGCCATTGATATAATTCGGAGGCACAGTGGCTGAGCAGTACAGCACTTGAACCGGGTCCCTATTCAAATCCTGATGAAGACTGTGATTTTTAATTACCTTACTATGGATATAATTCAATTAATTTTAAAAGCCGCTTGCTTCTCTAGCGGTTGTGCAAAGAAGATTTAGAACTAATTACTCAACTTACAATAATTGGTTGATTGAAAATTTATGAATGGGTTAACTAGAACTAGCTGCAGTGTGTTAAGGTGCTTATTTCACCTAAATAATTAACTTCTAAATGTCAAAGATCATACTTGATAAAGCAATGCAATAATTATATTAAGTGTACTAGACTTAGATTTACAACTAATCTAGATAAAGTACATCTAATTATATATAGATGTTGACTAGATTTAGGTCTAGTATCTCAAGGCTTTAGATATATGTAACTAAATCTAGATAGATCTTAAAACAGTTCTGCCATCTTATAAAGACATTTATTGATCTCCTTTTTTATCCTTTATGGAATATAAAATAAATAAATAAATAAATAAAAGGGGCTAAATTGACTCTTCTAACTTTAGTCCTACATAGATCTAGGTATAGATCTAGTAGACCTATTTTACATTCACCATAGAGACAACACTAGAATAGCCCTATGCACATCAAAAGCCAATTTAGATCTAGATTCTACTTTTGTACATTGAAATGAAATTGAGAAGGGCAGTGATTTTAATAGTAGAACTTATTGTTGAGCTCAATCTTTCTCTTAGCACGATAAAGGGAATTAAACTGATTTTCCCGGACTTGCAGAACGGATCCTCTGTGGCACATCGAAAAATCTGTTATAGTCACTAGGTTTCATTACTTACGAAAGCCTAAATTCAAAGAATGAAATCAGGGACAATCAAGGCTGAGTGTGTATGCAAAAGAAAAGCGTTAATTATGCTGACAAAAATTAGTAAATTCTTGATGTCTTGCTCCCTCCAACACATCTGTTTGTTTTATAAAACAATTTCAAGCATCAGAAACCAAAATAAATTTATCTGCCTTAAAAAAAAACAACTTGTAAAATGTTTGTTATTATTGATTGTAGAGGATGCCAAACCTTCCACTGCTGACTCTGCTAACAATGGTCTCAAAGAAAAAAAATCTTAATAATTCCCAATTTGATACAATATTTCCAGTGTTTGGATATCTTGTAAAGAAATGGCCTATAAACAAAACTACTTTTATAGAAATAAATGTCACTGATCCAGCTAAGCCCAGCTAAGCAAACCATTACATCTGGTTTAAGTCTAATTTTAATTGTAACAAAAAATTATTATTATTTTTAAGGGGTTTTCTGTTGCTGCTATTATGGAAAGTGGAATACACTAGAGCAGTGATGCCCGGCCTAATTCGATATGCGGGCCACTTTAATTTCCGACACTCGTGTCGCGGGTCGCATGACCGAAAAGATACACACAAAAAAAGTAATGAAATGGAACTAAAACTATTTTATTAGAAACCGTGGATCTAGCACTTACATTAATTATTGAGATGCTTTTTTCTACCCCTCGGAAAAATGGCTTCATTTATCTACTTCAAATGTGAGTAACATTATATTAACATTAACATTATATCTACCTTAACCACCGACTCATTTTCTTATCTTCTTTTTGACAACTTCAATCACTAGGCGAGGTTTAACAATATTTTGTTCGCAGCTTAAATCAAGAATGCTGCCATATTTTGTTTTAAACAAACACACTTTCTTTACTAATACATAAATATATTGGCTAATTATCATGTTCCTCAAAAAATATAAAACAAAACCGTTCACTTTTCCTGTTAGATTATACATCTAGTTCAGTTTCGTTAACAGAATGTTATTGTTGATGGTACCAAGCCACCAGAGAACATTTTTGGGCCCTAACGTAGGTAAAATAACTTTATCAACCTTCTTGGAGAGGGAATTTTCTACTTTTTGTGCAGTCGTTTTGGAGGGCCGGATGAAGCCATTTCGCGGGCCGGATCTGGCCCGCGGGCTGTAGTTTGGGCATCACAGCACTAGAGGCTTAGATTGTAAAATGATTGCCAAGAAACAAAAACGGCATCATTCTAACATACTCTAGAAAACTCTATGACAAAGACTAAAACTATAATTATTTTCTACAAATGTACAGTATGTCTTATATAACTTGATGCTGTGTCATTGATTGCTTTGTTTCATGTATCTTACATGCTTGAATGAATTTGAGCCTTTCCTGAGTATATTTCTTTATATTTAGGTAAATACGCATTTGCCCTCAAAATACACATTTCCAGGTCTGGGAATGAGCATTTCCCCTTTTGACATGTAGGCATCTCTGAAGATTATAGTACTATATGTGTACTTTTAATGTGGGGAAAATAAAGTTGAAAGCTGAAACGTGGGCAAAGACGTTGAAGAAATAAAATGTAACGAACTAAAAATGTAACGCAATAATATAATGAATTAAAGGGAATGCGTGTGAATTTGATAACAAAAAATAGACAACAAAAAAAAAAAATAAAAGAAAAAAACAGAAGAGAATATAAAAATCTGGGTAAGGTAATTAGAGATACATGGGCATTAAGAGTGTACTTCTATATTGTGGTGTTGTATGTGAACTCATTGCGTGAAACTTTTGATACAGCAAAAACTGTTGTGAATGCCTGAGAGTTTCACTTACCTTATGGCGGTCTGCTCTTTCCAACCTTACAGTGGCAGACTTCAATTGCAGCACGATTGAGGAGATTAAGCATCATATAGTGTGTGTGTGTGTGTGTACGTGCGTGCGTTATGTGTGTGTGTCCAGGACCGGCCTTAGATAATTGCAGGCCCTAAGCAAAATGAATTTAGTATCCCCATATGAAATCGAAAAATAAAAGATAAACAGCAAAAAAAAAAGAAAATTAAGCAATTTATTTAAAACAACAATAACATTGGGCACAAGTTTTGCTATTTTTCTTTAAAAAAAATGTTTCAAGTCCTGTGCGATGCCCCCCACCAATTGGATCCCCGAGGCCTTGGAGGCTGTCTTGATTGCCTATGCCTAAGGCCGACCCTGATGTAGGATACCGTGTGTTTTAAGTGCGTGCGTATAATAATTAGTAATTAAAATAATTAAATGATCTTGGGACGGGTAATGTATTACATTAAATTTTAAAAAGAAGAAGAATAGAAGAAAAAAATCTTCTGTAAGAACTTGGCATTTTAGCTTTAAAATCTATTAGATCTAGTTATAATCATTTAGATCTAGAGTGAAGTTATGCATCTTGCCTACTCTATATTTAGATAATAGATCTAGATCTGCCATCATCTAGTTCTCGATTCTCCTTATCTAGATCTACAAGCTATCCCGACAAGTCAGTAGATCTTCTATCTTTAGATCTAGATAGTCAGCAAATCAAATCTTACACTTACGAGGTTCAATATTGTTTTTTCTTCTATTTTTGCTTCTAAGAAAGGAGTCCTACCTTTGCGTAATAAATAATCCAATCTGCTACAATAATCCGTGCTATTTCAATAATCCACATTGTATCGAATATCCAATTGTTGAATCACATTAAATTATCCGAAAAGTAGATGATTGAAAAAGAAATATTTGTACACAAGAACTCCAAAAAACAACACGTCTGCTTCCACTCCAACTAGGTCTAGGTCAAGGTCAATTTTTTTTTTCCGTGTTCCAAACAATGCACATGAAAAAAAATGTTATCACAAAAATAAACTTCCGGTCAATGCAATTCTCTGCTTCGCTTGAATGAATTACACTTATGTGTAAAGCTATTGTAGCAGTTGGAATGGACCCCATTCACCAATCGTAAACAAACACCATTTAGCCACGTGATTCTATATACTATAGGCCTACAAATTATGTAATTGATAAAGGCTATCACGTGATACGTATTTTTCATTGTTTTATCAATACTATGACCTGGCTAAATGTGTTTATTTACGATTGGTGAATGAGGTCCATTCGTTCAATATACTGATAATAAGGCTTGTCTTCGAGTCCGAAGATTAATTAGGTATGCAGTATTTCCCATGATTAACCAGTCCCAGCTGCGGTCTACATATTTTGCCACATCCAGCGTAGACAAAAACATTTTCCATCTTGTTGGATTTTGATTTTCTTTTCGCCGTCGACGTCAGTCCTCGGCAGTAGATTTTCACTTGGCCTTAAGTGTGTCCAGCGGCCTTTGAAAGTGATCTCCAGCTGTCTGGATCCGCTGCTTTCTTTTGCATTAATATGTAATAAGAGAAATGTGACAGTTTTCCATTTTAATAGTTGTAAAGCATTGCTTTAGCGAGGATGTTAAAATATGTTTTCGGAAAAAAAAAAGAAACTAATATATTTATTTTATTTCGGGCGTATGAGGCTCTTTGGGTGTGAACCTGCGGCTCTTTAGTTCTACACGCAAATATTATTAATTTTATCAAAACATTTTTTAAAGTAGTTCAGAATAATTTAAAGAGGGTTAGGCACATATTCTTTCTCTCAGCTCTCCGATCGTTTATTTTTTCTAATTACAAAAATATTCCCAAAATGACTTCGGGTATGTAACCTTTCTTAAGAAATTATTAAACCGAGCGAGGCTCGGCCACCTGATATTATTCATTATAAGAGTTCAAATAGCTAATATATGTGATCGTTGCACAGACAAGGACGCTTCTAAGATTTCCGTTAAGAAAGAACTGAATCTAGCTATTGAATTGTTCCTTTAGTCCAATGATTCCCAAAGTGATCTATATATAGCCCCAGGGGTCTACGTAGACTTCCAAGGGGTCTACGAAAGAGAGAAAACAAATTGGGGGTCTATGAGATGCCCATGGATGTCTACGATAATAGATTTTTTAAGCCTAGCAGGTCGTGACTACATTTTTATATTCCATAAATTTAACTGGATGGCTGCCTGGTCGAGCGGTTTGCACGCTGGACTGTCGCTTCGATTTATCGATGGTCCCGGGTTCAAGCCCTGCCCGTTCCCATCCCCCGTCGTCCTGCGGGAGGTTTGGACTAGGAAGTAATTATCTTCAACTCTGAAGGAACATCCGAAACATGTAAAACAAACAAAAAAAACTTTGTCATACACTGAGATATGATTTGTACCTCAAGTAAATCCTGTAAATATTTATCCTCCAATTCAAAAAAAAATTGTTGTATTTAATTTCAATACTTATTTAATGAGCTTAATTTTTGTCTACATGTCACTGATGTTTTACATAAAGAAATGTAGACTGTAAAGCGTAGAGTATTTAAAATAGATATTATTATCGCATCTTATACAATACAATATTCGTTCCTTCTTTGTCAAACAAGCGGTCACCTAACTGTCCTTTAATGATGATATGAAACCAATAACGCTGGATGATCATTTGAAACAATGCCAACCTGACAAAATAGATAAAATTTTTGAAAAACTTTCGAATACTTAAAGATAAAGTTCATAATAGATCAACATATAGAGAAGATGATGGTTTAAGAGCGTCTTACAAAACTTTTTACTTATGGCAAAAAAAAACAGAAAAAAACGATAGATAAATCATTGATTTTACCAGTCTGATATTATTAAAAGAATTTCATTTAGCGACAATACATCGGGGCATGAGTTATAAAATTAAAACCTTCTGTTGTAATTCTTTGCAAACAACATATACCCAGTATACAGTTTGGGACCAGCAGGTTCTGTTTGTTCTGACAGGGTGTAGCGATGTGTGATGTAAACTGCCTAAGGGTTGCCGGCTGCTTATTTCTCTTCAGGGTGTAATCACAAAGCCTTTCCCATATTTGAGTTTGGTTGCAAGGCAGCAAAGTTTTAAATCCAGTTTTCCTTCTGCTAAGTGGAACAGACTACGTTGGGCAGGGCACCTTGAAAGAATGACAGACAACAGATGTGCGAAAATCGTATAACGACAAAAACCAAAAGGCAGGCGACCCGAAGGCAGACCCCGAATGCGCTGGATTGATGATGTGGAAGCAGATCTGCAACAGCTTGGGGTTAGGGCGTGGAGACGAAAGGCCCAGGAGAGATCTGAACGGAAAGATGTGTGCAAGCAGGCCAGAGCCCTTCAAGGGCTGTAGCGCCACTGGGATGGATGGAAGTGAGTAGCAAGCCAAGGCTAATGAGCCATTTCTGCTCGAAGCTTACTGGTTTAGGAGCCAGTTACTTGCCTTCATTGTTTCTTATAGCGAAAACAGTTCTGTGTACCCAATATTTGAGCCACACGTGAAAGATCAAGAAATATATGAGAAACTTTCACAATGATATTTAAGACACATTAATTAATATTTAATGTTTGAAGGAATACTTCATAGAACAACAAATTCCTACATTTAACCACGACAATAATTTGTTTTAACAAGAGAGATAACTAAGGGCATTTTAAAGCAAATGTTTAACGAATGATTACTTCCCCTTTTTTTTACCCGGAGAAGTATGAGAACAAAATATAATTTATGTGGATAACACTTTTTGCTATAAAGTAACTATTTAATTCTAATTCGTTGTTTCCTAATAATTTGAAACAAAAATACACCTTTTCAACACAATCGTCATTCCAACTGCAACATATGCACGTGAGACATGGAAGTCATCAATCAAAATTGAGAAGAGACTAAATGTGGCTCAACAAAAATGGCTGAGACGGATTCTGAAAGTCAGTTACACAGATTGGGTCTCAAACTAGGAAATCCTATGCCGAACTGGGAGTCGAACACTCAGTGAGGTTGTGACAGAGCGTCGCATGAGGTTTGCGGGACATGTTCTCAGACAAAATGAACTACGCATACCAAGAATTGCGATGGCACGGAGGCCAATATGAGGAAAGCGCAAACAGGGACGTCCTCGTATAGCTTGGCGTTACACCTTCATGGAGGACCTCAGAACATTGGACATCAGGTGGGAGGAGACGTTGCCAGTGACATATTTTTGTGAAGACAGCTTGCCGCCCACAGCACGGAAGGACGGAAGTCTAAAGAAAGTATCATAAATTACTCCGTTAATGTTATCTTATATTATACAATACAAACGTTACTTGAAAAAGGAAGATGAATATATTATCATATATTATCATATATTAGTCGATTTTGTAAGAGTTATCTCCTTTAATTTTATTTATAAGGTTAATGTCATATACTTGATCAATCATTCTCTGCGATCATTTGATTCATAATGATTGTATTTGTTTCAAAAATTTTGTTACAAAATGTTATCCTCTTTCAAATCCCAACAGTTGTTAATTTTAATATCTTAGATTGTGTCGTGATGTGGGTCATCTCTCATTTCTTCTCTGCCTGTGATCCCTTCTGGGGTATAAGCCACCTGCCAGTTTGCACCAAGCATCTCGGCTCTGGGCGAGTCTCTCCAACTGTAATTTGTAATTGTCGAGAAGCTTGAGCCGAGACCTGCAACGTCACACATTGTGGGCAGTGGAGACCACTTGGCACTTGTACAGACCATTGACGTGGCGACGAGGTATTGGTTTAAATTGTACACAGGTTGCGATATAACAGGTCTTTTTTTCACGCCTTCGCTATACCACGCTAATGCTGTGGGGCTCGCCATTGAGGAACGTTATTAAATGTTGTTGGAACTGTCTATAAATAATTATTCCTGTCGATCAGTCTGTAAATGTCAATTTTGTCGCCTAATATTTTTATATCTAGACTTTTTGTTCAGCAATTATTTTCAAATACATTTATTTTTTATATTTTATTTTGTACTATCTTTTGACCTATGCCGCGTACATCTTTTTTAAAAAGATTGTATGTAATTAAAGGATTACATTTAAAATATTACCATTTAGCAGTAATTTCAAACAAGTAAAGCACGGACATTAGCTAGTATGTATGTATGCTAAAAATCATTTAATGAAAATTAGATGGATGTTATTCATTCTGAAAAGAAAGCATTAGTGCAGAGTTTCACGACCATAGACATATATAAATATAGAATGGCCAATAAGAGAGTTTTATGAAAAGAAACTATGTGAATTGCAATTGTGTGTACTTTATTTTATGTCTATAAATTTTGTTTAATCTCTAAGACTGAAGATCATGCAATTTTTAATTTTCTCATAATTCGGAAATCCGAATTCAATAGATATACATGTTTTCAGGTTACATGTAGTTAATTCCTTTTTCCAGTCTATGTATGTCTATAGTATAAATATAATACCTCTTGTCGGATTTTGTTTCAGTGTATCGAAAAATTCATTAAAAAAATACAATAAAGTCTTTATGAGTTAAACAGGCTACGCAAGAATATTTTATTGTAGAAAAAAAATGATACATATAAATATAGTTTCTAGCTTTAAATAAATGTATCACTCAAAATTACAGTTCTAATGAAGGAACATAAAATAATACATAATGCGTTAAATTATTGAATCTAATTTATTCTCATATAAAACACACACACACACACATACACTCACCTATGTACACCAACAATAATAAAAGTTTCTAATTAATATTTAAAGTCAAGTGCCTAACAATTATGACGAACTTTAATAAACCAAACAAATATTCTTTTCTTAAAAATATTTTATGTTCCAAAATTTCACCCCCTCCCCTAGTATTATTAAGTTTAGAAATACTGTTATAAAAATTTTATTTATTAAAAGGCAGGTTTACACGACATTTAAAAATGTAAATTTATATTTTAATTCAATTGTATTCATAACTCATTCAGGTCTCCGTCTTGTGAAAGTGTAAATGATAGAATTATTGAATTTGTAAAGTTGTCACTTTACATAACTATCCAGATTTTTATATTGATGTTCTTTTTTAGAGGTTAGGTAAATAAATCGATCCACATATATGTGTCATCTATTGAATTAAGTTTTTTTTAATAAATTCTGAAAGCATTTTTAAAATCATTTTTTTTATTTAAAAAAAAAATTTCATCCTGAATTTTTGTATTCTCACAATGTAAAAAAAATGGAGCGTTTATTTCTTGATATTTATTTAAATTTCTTCAGACAGGCTTCAAAGAGATGCTCAGCCAAAGTGTTTAAACCTGTAAATGTAAACCATAAACATACATTGGTATATGATTGGTAGTGTTCATTTAAATACATATAGACATACACATACACATATATATGCAATATTCATTGTAAGCTATCTATTTCTCACTCTCTTTAAAGCTTGCAATGCTTCAATGTTGCTAGGAGTCTTTTCAGGTGAGCTTTGAACTACAGTGGCGTGGCTAGGGATTTGGGTGCCCTGGGGGGGGAGGGTCCTCAACCTATTTAGGGGCACTTTCATTATGACATTTGACATCATGGCATGCGATAATGGCGTAATATTTCATCTTTAATGTAAAATAAAAAATTAGGACACTCGGGGGTGGGGGATTGTGAAATGTGGAATCCTTCCCTCCACCCCGTCTACGCCACAATCAAGTTCTTTATTAACTCTTTCTCTCCGAACTGACGATACCAACGTTGATTCCACCATAACATGGTAAATAATTACGGATAGAAAGAGTTAAAGTGTAGCCAATTTCTACACAAGACGGTGCGTACAATGCTGATGAATATCTATTTATATACAACACTCAGCTAAATACAAAGTGACATTTGAGTCGAGTGCGTGAATACTTGATTGCATTATGTTTAAAAAATAGCCATATTTAATTTAAGATAATTTTTCTTTGAACAATTATAAAGGCTAGTAATTGTTTACCTAATGCGAAAAAAATGTTATAAAATAGTTAGAGTCGTTTTCAAAATCCTCATCCTCCCAACCATTAAGAGTTTACAAGCCAATTAGAGGAATTTTAAAAATATCTTATTCGTATTTTGTCATTCACATTGTATGTATTTCATCGCTGTTTCTCTCTCTCTCTCTCACTCTCTCTGAATCTCTCTCTCTCACTCTGTCTCTCTCTCGGCATTGAATCTGTTTTTTAAATACATTTTTCTTTTTGTTTGTTCTTTTCGTATAAAAGAAAATCAAACAAAATCTTTCTTAGAAGTCATTAAATTCAATTTAATTCAGAAGGATTTGGAAGTAGGCCTACTTACTAAATTTCCGTATAGAACAGGCGTCAATACCCCAAGCCGCAGCCATACCGGTGGCGAATTCGCCAACTGACTTAAGCATTCCCGCTTCTGATTGGACAAACAGGCAACTCAAGCAAAGTGTAATAAAAACTACGGAACACCACTTTGTCATTGTTTTATTTAATTCTGTAAATAGAAAAATAAATAGACGAAGTATGAAAAAAAAAATGCTTTTGTAGATCAAAATATTGATTTCGCTATGTATTATATTTAAGTATTTATTATTATTATTTTGGTTATCAGATAATGTTTGCAATTGATGGCCAGTGCACAACACAAGATAATACGTATCATAATTAATTTCCCGGTCTCTGATTTTCCGAATTCTAATTCAGTCATTGGGGAAATCCATTTTTTGCTATCGATTTTTAGGACTGTACAATATAATTTTTCTGATTTATAGCAAAAGGCTTAGTTCCTACCCTCTTTCCTAGACTATTCTTTGATAAATTGGTCGCGTTTTTACGCATTCTAAATTGGTCCGTCACAATTTGTCTGTTAGAACAAAACACTGTTTTGTCTTTGGTCATTCAACGGTCCTAGATTTAGAATACTGATCACCAACCGAGACCAGTTGTCGTGACGATTGTTCTCGCTCCACCCCCACCCCACCCCTCTCTTATGTAGACTTATCTTTTTGTCCCATTAGTTGTGGCCCCTAAAGAAAACAAGAGTTGTGGCCCCCTTTTTGATACTTCTATACGCCTTACACAAAGACACTAAAGCACTTTTTTGACAATCGCAAAAAAAAATATCTTTAGCATTCAATATGTGCTAATTACACATACGAAAATACGACTCTAAACAGATATTTATTTGGCTCTTCTGAAAGAAAAAAAGCAGAAAATATATTTGACTTTATAAAATATTTTATTGTATTAAACTTGTTGGTACAGTCTGTAAATATATTTATACAATCATATGAAAACAAATATCCTTCTATAAATGAAATGAAGTTTCAAAAATCAGATGTACAGTAACGGGGGAAAAAGGACGTTTACCGTTTACAGTATAGGACCTGTATTTATTATAGACTATTATTAATACATCGATAGATAGCTACAATCAAATAGTCAATACAGGGTAGATTGAAAGAGCAGTCTACATCTACATCTTAAACACCTCTAAGATTGCATGCAATATTTCTTCGAAAATTGTTGATAACGCTATATATCTTTCACATCTATCTCTCTCTCTCTTTTTTTCTCTCTCTCTCACTCTCTGTGTCAGTCTGTCTCTCTCTCTTTTTTTCATAATGCGTTGTTTGTTTTCATTGTAATTGAACAATTATAATGCCTAAGTTACAAGTCTCAACATTGTAATTAAAAACAGTTATTATTAATAATTTTATTTTTCTCTTTCAAAAAAATCATAAGATATGCTTCATCATTTCAATTGTCTCTATTTAATGATCTCAGATATATAGAGGACATAAGCTGCTCCTTAACAATTCCTTGAGTCATGAGCTCTGCTTGCTCCAGCTATGACTCCAACGGCTATGACACCAACTTCTGAAAAAAAAAGGTCATACTTTAAGGCCCAATATTTAGACAGAGAAGTGTGAAAATACGTTGATGAAGGGAAAGCAAGTGTTGCTTTTTTAAATAGAACAATTCCTCAATAGTAAAAATACAAACAAGTTCTTTTTACCTTTATCCTTTATATCATTATATAGAAAATAAAAGGCCCAATATTCACACATAGTCATTTACATACATAATCATTGATTACAAATATAAGAGAAAGGGAGACATAAGAATAAGAAATAAACCAATATAGGAAGACACAGCGATAATATGACAGACAGACAAAAAGACAGACAGACAAATAAAAAGATAGATAGATAGATAGATAGATAGATAGATAGATAGATAGATAGATAGATAGATAGATAGATAGATAGATAGATAGATAGATAGATAGAGTTAAATAATAATTTTTACATACTTTCATAATAATATGTACGACACCCCAAAAGTACATGTAATAGTAAAACACAAGAATTTAAGTAGCAGATTATTGTATATTTCTTAGACTCGAACCAGCCATCATCTTGTATGCAGCCAAGTATTATACCACTGACATTTTTCCATTACAGTTTATCAATTCTTAACCTTCCCCTCCTGTACATTAGTGCTAAATTGAAGTCTCACAAAAAAAGTATTTTTTTTGTTTTGTTCTGAGACAAAGTTTTATTGCCTTAGTGTCCATAGGACAAAGTCTGATTTCCTAGATACTCTGAGTAAACAGTGATTTAGTACCTGAAATTGTTAATTGTTCTAACATCCCTTGGCTGATTTCTGTTTCTTTGCGTTAGAGATTATTCCTATTTACTAATGATAATGATGAATACAATTCATAATAACAATGATAGTAATCAAGCTATATAGTATCAATGTTAACTTACTGATGGAGGTGTATCCAATAACTACAGGGCCAACCAGTGGGGCAGACACCACTCCTGCCACCAAACCTGCCGCTAATAGGCCGCCACCAACGGCGCCCCCAAACTCACGCCAATATGAGTCAGCCGTGACAGGTCCAGTGCACAGTAGTACGAAAAGTACCGTTAGTCCGAAATTAGCCATTAACTTCATGATAACAACTTCACTGACCACAACTGAGGAGACGAAGCAAATATCGGCTCTAAAACGCATTTATAAATGTATAAACTATAATGACAACGGTTTGCTAGATCATTGTCTAAATAAAGCGTCTGGAAGCATTTCTCACTTTGGAGGCAATAACATTGATTTGAGGGTTTTGTAGTCCAAAAGGTGAAATAACATACTTGAAAGTTAAGAGGCATTCTGTAGTATTCAATAGAGCTTTAACTGCAGAACCAATATTTCTCTCAGTTTCTATCTATCTATCTATCTATCTATCTATCTATCTATCTATCTATCTATCTATCTGTATTTGTCTCTCTCTCTCTATCTATCTATCTATCTGTCTATCTGTATCTGTCTCTCTCTATCTATCTAAATATCTATATATTTCTTTCTTTCTCTATCTATTTATCTATATTCAAACACATACACACAAACTCACAGACACACACACACGCACATTGGCTATACATATATAGATATTCGTGCTGTGATACAGTTAAAAAAAACAAATAAAGAGTTTGCAAAAAAAATTATCTTTGGTCCATCAGATGTAGCTTTCTCGTCTGTCAGCATTATAACCCCCGACACGCACACATGCTTAACTTTCCTCCAATACCACATTGTTTGGCCCTTGTATATTCAGTGGAACAGACTGCATTACAAAACCATCGCATATTTTTTGACATCCTCCATTAGAGACATCTAGTGTCCAAGTTTCAAGCCACGCACTATAAGGCTGCCCCACTTTTGTGATCCCTCAAATGTAAGAATATGTTTTGAGAATGAATTTACTTCTTTTGATCTTAACTTATAAAACTGTCCTCTCACTGTAACATATTTGTTGCCGTAAAATACAGAATTAATGATAAATATATCAAATACAGCTATTTTTCTTCTTCTTCTAGCCAGCTTTATTGCTGTTGAGCTGTGAGCTCTTTTGCAGACTGTGCCAAGGAAAAAAAAGTGTGCTGTTTTCTTCAGTTGTTCATCACTGCCATGAAGGGTGTTGGTTATGTTGGGCTGTAATGGCAGTAGGATCTGCCAAAGGCGTATTAGGAGGGGGCATTCAAGGAGGATATGGTTTACAGTTTCATAAGAGTGGGCGCAGCTATACACATATCATTGCAGGTTTGCTCTTGCTGTGGAACATGTTGAAAGAAGAAACATACATACATTGTCACGATAGTTATACTTGAGTGCTAGATGTGATGATGTCTTGATGTTACAATGAGATTGTGTTGATAAGACAACGCGTTCCTGATGCTATACTTTAGTATAGGTTATAAATAATAATAATAGGCTTGTCTTCGAGTCCGAAGATTAGTGAGGAATACAGTGTTTCCCGTGGCTGTGCAGTCC
>JADKLZ010024731.1:0-10282 GCA_021533235.1 Biomphalaria straminea | reverse complement strand
TCCAACTTACCTATTCGTTTAGTAAAATAAAGATATACAGTGAATTTTTAATAACATAAAGATAAAAAACTGAATAGTGTATAGTGTCTCGACTTCGTGTCGGGAACTATTACGTGGCTAGCGGATTGGTTTCGGGATAGACTTTTCTCAGGTATTTCCCGATAGTGACAGGGCGGACAAGACACGTAATGAATAGAGCGTCTTACTGGAAATTTTACTGGACACGTCAAAATCATTAATTTTCTTTTTTTTTTCAGATATTTTGATTCAATTTCTTTTAGTTTTGAATTTTTTTTTAAATATAAATTTTTTAATAGAAATGAAAAATTCCCCGTTTTGACTTTAAGGCAAGTTCGATTACCAAATGGAACAGTCGATTACTTCGTTAGAAGAAGTATTAATTACAATGCTATTTCAGATCTAGTAGAGTTTAGACACTTTGCTAATAATTTTAATGCATTAGACAAGAAATAACAAATGATATTTCCATAAAATATGCTTTAATGCAATATGAATATGCCAGAAATTAAAGCAAGTTCCTTTGCATTTCGGTTCTCTAAACTTTTTTTTGGATTCGTTAGTTTATCGGCTAACAGTATCGATAAAGTTATTCTGTAACCGAGTAAGTGGAAAATTATAAATTTATGAAATAGTATCGGGTATTTCAGGATGCATAAAAGTATTTTAAAACAATATATATTATAACTTTTTAGTATATATTTCCCAGTTATTTTTATTACAAAAGATATCCATAACAAAGAAATATGAAAAAAAAGTTATTATATTATTTGTCATTTTCGGGAATTATACAAAAATTGTATTTCTAAGTAAGATGATTCAAGTTAGACAATTTAACGAATACTATAAAAGTTTAAGAACGATAGCAAATGGTTTCATTCAATTTGGAAGCTCAAAAATTGTTAAAGTTTTTTTCCTCCTAGTTAAATGAGCAAGACGTATTTTTTTTTTAAACCAATACATTTACAGTTCAATTTGTACAAATATTTAGACACATTTAATTAGGCATTAAAATTTTAAAATATTGTTTCTTATTAAAAAATTAAGTTCAAAGAGTTGCAAAAATAAATTGTTGTTTTTTTTTTAATTAAATTCTGTGATAATTTTCATTATGGACATTCAATCCATCGACATACCAAAGCTGTGTACAGAATGGCTTATAAGAAAACAACAGATGTCTTGTCACAATGTAGATGGTAAGGACAAAACCAGAAAGCTATAAAATATGAGAATCATTCATTTAGCTAGTATTATTAAAAACACAGTTTCAGAGCAGCTAAATTTAGATGAACTATGGGAGACTGCCGATCAGCCATGGCATCAAGATGTAACCTGCGCCTTGGCCATTGGCTAGTTGAGGTCCACAGTGTTCATTGAAAGATATTTATTAGGTACAAAGCATTGAGTGTTATGACATACTTTAGTAGATACAAGAGGGTGTCTAAATATACTAATACACTGGAGATGACTCATTTTTTATGATTGAGGGAGGGGCTAGATAGTACTAAGTAATGTAAGTTCCCCTTTCAGACCTTGTGGTCTATAGGGCAGATGATGTAAAGGTCATCTGACTCTGTGGCCTACGGTTAACGAGGGTGTCATGTGGCCAGCACAACGACCAACCGCCTTTACTTTTCCCCAACTAATGTCAGGTACCGATTAGAGCTGGGTGAACTCAAGGGCGCCAGAAAATCCCGAAAATAAAAATCCCAGTCTTCACCAGGATTCGAACCCGTGACCTCCAGTACGAAAGCCAAGCGCTTTACCGCTCAACCACCGCGCCCTCCCTAGATAGTACTGCTCATATTAAAAAAAGGGCATCGAGGTTAGTAACTTGATTAAGTTTGCATCCTTCAAGAACGTTGGCTGATCTACTCTGTTCCGTCTCCTCTCAAGCTGCTGGGTTTAATTCATTGTAGACAGATTATGTTTCATAGCCTCTTTCAGTAATGAAGTGACCATGAATCATCTCATCCAAAATAAGATAAATGCATGGACGTTAACTATAATCGAAACGATGTCGATCAGCTTTTTTAACCCTTTTCAAGCAGAGTGAATATTAAGAGTGACGATACAGTTTGGGATCATCGGCACTGAAGGCTCTATCAGGTTGAGTCCTGCAAGATAAGGGTCAGCAGCTCCTGATTTCTTATCAGAATTGACTCTTGATGCCTTTTCCGTGTACCTCAAAATGGTCAGTGCCAAAAAGCGGTATTGAAAATATGCTATCCACTGCTTATAAAATTCTTCAAACAGAATTGTTTGTGAATATTTTCTCTTCACGTCTGCCACTTTAGTAATGTTGTCTTGTTGTTTAAACCACTTAGCCAGTTTAGTATGGTTCTAATTAAAGTGTATCTTGTCCACAGTGTCGCACCTGCATCTGAAATCCAGTGACTGGGAGTGGTCCAAGCCAAAACAAATAGAACAAGTCACGTCAAGAAATGTAGTCCTCTTTCATTTTATTCTTTTCAAAATACCACATCATAATCTATGAAACTGTATTTTTGGGGGTAAACACATCAGGAATATTTTTGAGAATAAATTTATAGTGTGATGAAGTTTTTGTGTTCTAAGTGTCATTTCAACATGATAACATCATAATCTATTTCACAATCATTGTCTTTTTTTCTCTTTTTAGAAAAACTCGATTATACTTTCTATTTTATAATTTTATTTTAATAGGTAAGATTAAGTCTAATTTTTCTTTGTACACAAAGACGATGATATAATCCTAACTCTTGAGATGAAAATGTTTTCGATTATCAGACTTTGAAATCTATTGGGCAGATACTGTTATGGTGATCTGTTTCTTTGGCCTAAAATTAACGAGCAGAACAACGAGCAAACACCTTTACGTTTCTCAACAAAAGTCAGGTACCCTTTACAGTATGGTGAACTCAGGGGTGCCGTACAAATCCCGAAATTCAAAATCCCAGTTTTGACCGAGATTCGAACCCAGAACCCCATGTTCGAAAGAGATTGTGGTCAGATGAAGATAGACACAATTTTATTGACCTTTCAGATAAGATGACTTTAATATTATTAACATATTAAAGGCAAATAGTAAAAATATATGAGGAACCATCTTTTGTAGGAATATTGCTACAATTTTTTTAAAAAGTATTTTCATATTTTTCACGTTATTTCAGGTGAACATTGCTTTTCAACCAGAACACCAAAATACATTTTGTGATTTGACTGTAACACCTGAATCCTTGGTGAAAAGCAACATAACTCTGTCTCGACTGTTGGTTAAAGGTAGTAGACCTAAACGAAAGAAGCTTATAGTACTTTAATCTTTTGAAAGGTTTAATTCAGGCTGCAACAACATGTGTATGGATATAGTGTTAGTACTGACGAACATAGCTATTTTACTTATTTAGTGAACTAAAGTTCTAAATAATATGAAAATACTAGACCAATGTACAATATGTATATATGTTTGGTTATCTATCTATCTATCTATCTCTCTCTCTATCTCTCTCTCTCTCTCTATATATATATATATATATATATATATATATATATGATCCATTTTGAAATGAACAAACCTATTAAATTACAATATATCTCTCTACTTTTTGACCCTCTAGGTCTGAACAAGACTGTTAATGTTCCATTCGGAAGTGTCGTTCCCACAGAGGCACAAATGATATTTGGGAACGCAATTAAAGTTAATCCGGGAGAGGAGTCAGTCGAAAATGTTTATGATTTAGACGTCGAACCAGTCCAGTCCGAAAAATCAGGGGACATCCAAATGGCCGCTGCGGTAAAAGTTTCTGACAACGTCTTTGTAGGTCAGTCAATCTAGATAACCTTGATATCCATTTGTTATTTGCTTCGTAAAAATAAATGTATTTGCAAAACACTTTTTCATGCAAAATATACTATGCTTGAGTTTGTACAATACAAAACTAATTTAAAATAATCAAATTTTAGCATAAATTAAGAAAACGCTTAGATAAGGGAAGAACTTGACATTTATAGCCATATTACTACTGTAAGATTTATTTATCTTTTTTCGATATCAAAAAAAATTAATTAGTGATCGAAAATATTTTGAAGTATTAAGTGATTTGTTTTATTGAGTTTATATCGAGTCTGTCTGAGATAAAATATTGCACGTTATTTCTTTGACATCCCGACACAATTGAAACTATGTACAGTTATTCATTGTCGATAGAAAGGCTTGAATCAATAAAAAAAACATGGTTACAAAGACAGTTTGTGTGAAACACAAACTCAAAATCGACCCCCGAATTGGTTAACCTAGAGGCTTAATTAGGGTTCGAACAAGGGACTTTCAGTTCCACGTGATTTACCTCTCAGCCACAGAATATCCATATATTCATTTAGCGTATTTTTTTATATTTAGCGTATTATATTTTTTAAAATAATAATTATTTACCTTATCTATACATTCAAATAAAGAGAAACTTAAAAACAAAATTAGGCCTTTAACAAAATTAGATAATTTGGCAACATGAAAACAAAATTCATGACTCACTTTAAGGTACAGGTGATAACAAGACATTCCCCCCCCCCAATAAAAATTCACAACTCTATTGTCATTTGTCATGCAAGCTAGAAATAGATTTTGCTAAATCTAGACCTAGTTTTAGATCTTAATCTAGATTCAAGATCTAAGTCTAAGTCAAGATCTGGAAATAGATTTAAGTCTCTAAGTCTAGATTTAGAAATAGATTGACGTTTATATCAATATCTAAGTCTAGATCTAGATATAAAATCTTGATATAGAATCTACTATATCTGGTCTAGAACTTGTATAATACATATATGCATAGCTGGGCTCTATTTATTCTTACTTAGACTGTCAAGTGTATTCCCCTATAATGAAGATACATCAAAACTGCGCGCTATAAGTAGTTCGTTTTTTTTAAACTTATAACCAAAACAAAGTTTGTATCAATTTAAAAAAAAAAAAAATAACATTTGAATCTGTATTCTATTGAATGAGTTAGTTAATTAATGTAAAATATATTTTATTATGATCTATTGACACTTTCTTTGATCTTAGATGCAAATGTTTTGAACCAATGCTCGAATCTATGAATAAAATTTCATTTATTAATAAAGAAGTCTGTGAACTTTTCAATAAGAGTTATTTCCCCTGAGGTTTTTCATTGAAAAGTGGTGTAATTTTGTAAAAAAATCTGCTTGAATATATAATTTTAAATATTAGATTGTTCTTTTTCGGAAAAGAAAAAAGTAGCCGCTGCATCAGAACTTTGAATGATCTAAAATATCATGATGTCCGAGTTTCATTTACTTTTCTTGTTTCTGAGATCTAAATGGACAGACACAAAACTACTAGCGTCTTTTCCCCTTTCGGGGGTCGCAAAAAATTACCATTAGTGAATATTAATTTTGTTTTATGTAAAAAATTTACTAAATCGGAAGAGGACGACCCGTGACAATAATCAAGCACAGTCGCAAGCTAACAAACAAGTTAAAAAAACAAGGTTACAAATACAGTTTGTGTGGAAACACAAACTTAAAATTGGCCCCTTAAGTGGTCCACCCAGGCAGGTTTCAATATTTTTAGAAAGAACATCCGAATGAAATTTTTTCAAAGACAAATGACAGATAAGAATGCAGATAGAAGGTTGACAGATCCTATGTAGTGCCCCAGTAATCCTTAGGCATTAGGCCTCTTTTCGGGTTGGTTACTTAGATAGTAAATACTTTAGTTTATTTATACGCGAAGTAATTATCTTCTCTTTCGAATGAATGTCTTTAATTTGTAAGATAAGATTAGATTAAATATAATACGTATTTTTTTTGGCTGGTGTAATAATTTAATTTCTTTTAACTTTTAATATATTTCAGGTCAATTCAACTTTAAAGCTTACTTAACTGGTGAAGTGAGGTTTAATCATGGGCAGATAAATATGAACATTGGACAAATTGTTGATGACATGAAAGAAATATATACCAAAGATTTGGCGGTCGTTGATATTCTGAGAGATAACTATATTCTTTTCCGTTCAGCCCCAACTGGCATATCCTGGACAATAAATGGAAACTGTAAACTTACCTGGCATCCAAGCACTGAGATCAACTGGAACTGAACGAGATGTTTACAATAGTTGTCACGCATGTCATTGGTTTTGTTTTGGCTATTTGTTTCTGTCAAACAAAATACAAATGTAGATATATAGTTCTTACTTTATAAATGTTTATTATTGCTTTAAATTATATGCTTTTTAGCGGCCCCCGTAAGGGGAAAAAACCGCTATTAGGTTTGTACAAAGTGTCCGTCTGTCCGTCTGTCCGTCTGTCACACTCAGGGCGCCAAAACTAGAAGAGATACGAAAAATATTTTTTCACCATTAAAAGCGGCTTGAAAAGTTTAGGTGCAACGGCTACTTTTAGTTTTCTAAAAGCAAACCGTTTAATTTATAAAAATTATTATGCAAGCGATTTTTTAATAATAAAACACCAATTGTGAAGCAATTACGTAAATCTAAGGGAGGAAATGTTACTAGAAAAAATGCTCTTTGCATGTAGATATCACGCACATTTTTTTAAATGAATTTCTGTCTGTCTGTCCGTCTGTCAGACTCAGAGCGCCAAAACTAGAAGAGATACGAACAATATTTTTTCACCATTAAATGCGGCTTGAAAAGTTAGGTTGCAATGTCTACTTTTAGTTTTCTAAAAGCAAACCGTTTAATTTATAAAATTAATTATGCAAGCGATTTTTTAATAACAAAACACCAATTCTAAAACAATTACATAAATGTAAGGGAGGAAATGTTACTATAAGAAATGCTCTGCATATACGGATATCACGCACATTTTTTAAAATGAACTTTTAGCAGCGGCTTTCGTGTACTAGCGTAAAGCCCGGAAATGACTTGATTCTAAACTAATTTCTTAATTTTTTTTAAAAATCTGATTTAAAAAAAAAATTGTTTAGTGCCCCCATTAGAATGAAACAAGCATATTTTTGTGCGTTTTATCTGTTGGTTGGTCTGTCCGTCACGGTTAGAAAAAAACACTAAAGGCTTTTGAAAATATGATTTAACCTTTATTGTTCTTTCAGAAATATTGCGATAGTTTAAGGATGGGAGCATACAGGAATTGAGCCAGGGACTTAGTAGGAACATCCGAAACATCTTGCGAATAGGCGGATCTGACAGGGATCCGACTTCGACGGGGGCCGCCTCTAAGTTTGTGTATCACACAAACTCTCTTTGTAATCTTGTTTAATAATTATATTTGGTTTTATAAGTGAAACACAAAACAAAATAAAAAATAAATAAATACAATTCTATTTTATTCTGTAGTATTCAACTGTTCTGTTTGTAATATGTTTAATTACCTTACCTTTTTTTTGGTACAAACACAAAGAGTAAATCTTTATATAGTATTGTTCATTTTCTTCAGCAAATATGCACTAGGAAAACAAAAACACACACAAACAAAAACTACTAAATATTGTAGCTTAAAATAAGTAATTATTACAAAATGTTATTTGCAATAACATTTTAGTTTTTTGTCTAAATCATGACATTATTTAAATAAAAAAAAAGTGCCACGTAGAAAGGGTCTCAAAATGAGCACTACTTTTAAACTTGTATTAAAATAAGTTACATTTCACTAAAACGCTAAACACACATTTCCACAGCTACATATAGACTTACTTAGGTCCTCCCGCGCCGTTCGGCGCATTGGGCGGCAAGCTGTCTCCATAATGATCTGTCATTGGCAATGTCTGAAGCCTCCTCCCATCTGGTGTCCACTGTTTTGAGGTCCTCCATGAAGGTATGACGCCAAGTCCAAGTCCGTCATTCGGTTTTGTTCACACCATGGAATACCAAAGGCAGTCTGGTTCATTGCTTTCCTCATTATGTAGTCGATGGCTAGGAGGAAAAGGAAGGTAGATAAGATGCACCCCTGTCTCACACCTGTCTCGATGCTAAAAAACTCTGTGGTTCCTCCTTCTGTTTTAATGCAGCAACTAGACTGACTGTATAGGTGTCGTAGGATCTGGACAAATTTTTCTGTGATGCCGTATTCTCTAGCTATTTTCCATAGTGATTCTCGGTGGACACTATCTACGAAACTGATCGCTAGCCGTTGTTGGTACTCAAGACTTTGTTCTATGATATTTCGTAGAACGAAAATCTGCTCTGCACAAGATCTGCCTCTTCGGAATCCTGCTTGTTCTTCTCTGAGCCTCTCATCTACAGACTGTTGAAGCCGTCTTAACAAAACAGTGCTGAAAACTTTGCCCGGGACAGAGAGGAGAGTAATTCCCCTCCAGTTGTTGCAATCTGCCAAGTTGCCCTTTTTTGGAAGCCTTACAATGACTCCTTTTTGCCAGTCCTTAGGGACTTTGAAGTTCGCCAGCAGAGATTTAAGAGATCAGTCATTCTGTTAACAATGCACTGACCTCCATGTTTTAGCATTTCTGCTGACACCATGTCTAGCCCTGGTGCTTTGTTGTTCTTTAACACTGCAATGGCCATGGTAACTTCCTCTGCAGTTATTGGGTCTGTCTTGACCTTGAGATCATTGTCCGGAGAGGGGTCCCTGAATGTGTAAGTCAGGTCTGGCGAAGGTTGGTTAAGGGTCTCTTTAAAGTGCTCGATCCATCTTGCATCCTGCTCTTCTTTCGTTAGCAAAGTTTTGCCTTGCTTGTCTTTTATCGGTGCTCCGTGTCCACTCTTTGCTCCAGTGAGATCTCGGACAATACGATGGAGCGTTTTTGTGTCGTTTCTGCTTGCGGCTGCTTGCGCCTCTTGACCCTTCTGTTCAATCCAGTCACGTTTATCTCGCCGACAGCTTCTTTTTACTTTCAGGTCTGCTTCTCTATAAGCTTCTTCTGCTAGGCTGCGATCCTGTGTTTCATTTTTCTGATCTCGTCTAAGTTTGGCCTCTTTCTTCTCATCGATCAGTTTCCATGTTCTGTCTTGTATCCACCGTTCCTTGTATGAACCTCGCCTCCTTCCAATAATTTCTTCAACGCACTCAATAGTGGTATCTCTAAAGTTGGCCCACTCTTCTTCAAGGGTCAGTATATCTGCAAGAGCCTCGAAGCGGTTCTGTAGTTTCAGTTTGAACTGTGCTGCAGTATTGCAGTCTTTAAGCTTGTCTACATTAAATGGGCGGGGTCGTGTGGCTCGTTTTGGTTGGCGTTTCAGTCGGAGCTTACATTTTCCACTGACAAGGTAGTGGTCTGAGCTAATATCTGCTCAGCTACATATAAGTGAACATTTATATAATCAACAATATAAAACCTTTTTTTTTATACAAACACTTCATAAAGAATTGTCATTATTAATTCCTATCTTGGTTGGCATTGTCTCCACGTAGAAGGAATTGGGCTAAACTTGTAGTAACGAGATAACAGACTGGGCGTCATCTGTGGTTGTAACAATGTCGCCCACACAAATACTCCCCTCTCTCCTAGCAGCTGATATAATTCGGATGTATGGCAAAAAATAACGAGAGTAAGACATGCACCAAATTTTAAGAAAAAAAAGACGTTACAGAATATTTTTAATAGTTCAGTGTCGTACGAGCTGCCAAGGTGTCTCTTTGCTAGGAAACATTCCAAAAAGAAAAAAAGTCAAGGATCATCACTAGTATCTGTTCAGTGTGACTTAAGTGCTCCAATTTTAAGTACTTCTGTCCCAAACTGTGTTCACTTTAACTTATCTCTTTATCACATACGCTTCCTTTAGTTTAAATTCGTGCCATTATTTTTATATATATATATATATATATATATATATATATATATATATATATATATATAAGGAAACTATAGGTATATGTATGTATGTATGTATGTCCCCGTGTAGCAATCAAAACGGTTACACTGATCCTGATAAAACTTAGCAGAAATGTTTCTTGGGTACTAAATTAGACCTAAATGTATGTATTGTAGCCCTAAAACAAACTTAAGACCCTAAAAAAAAAATAAAGTTGACCAACTCAATTACAGCTATAGATCTAGGCTTTGTTTACAATGTCGAAATGAGAAAAGATCGAAAGGATTTAGATCTAGATCTAATTTTAAGAAATACATATTGCACTTATTGATTTTTACTTTGACGCATGAAAATACAAAATATAGTCTACTGATTTTATTATTTAACAAAATTAAGGTTCGAATTTGTGTTTCAAAAGGATTTTTACATAAATTCGTTCTTTGTATATGCGAATATAAATATCCTGTTGAACATATTTTCATTAGACATTACCGAAATGTTACACATCTCTCTAT